>PVJX010010330.1:0-57473 GCA_004027295.1 Dolichotis patagonum | reverse complement strand
TCAATAGCAGTTAGAGATTTTATAAATGAGTACTATTGAGCCTTGAGAGGGTTCCCCAGTATCTCTAACACCTACACACAGCACAGAAAAGACATGCAGCAAACACTTGGGAAGAGAATGAAGGGAATAATTGTCATTCCCTTAGAGATTCCTTATCCTCTTTATTCTGGGATCTGTTCTTTAATTTCCAATCAGAGATCTCATAATCAGATGAGGAACTGTACTTTATGTGAGAAGTGCTAAAATAGGACCATGTGCATAAAAAAGAGAAAATTAATTTTTGCCCATGAGAAAATCAGAGAATAATATTATAGGTAGGTGAAATTAAAAGTATCTAGAAGGTAATAGGACAAAAATATAAAAAAGATAAGGTGCATAGAAATACATAAAACGTATTGTGTGAATTTTGTGTCCCCAGAGACTACTGAAGTCTCATGTAGGTATAGAATCAACATGAGGAAGGGGTGACAGGTGAGAAAATAGCAGGGAAATATCCAGAAACACAGAATACACAGGGTTCTAAGGAAGCCTAACCTTGGCCCATTAAGTGATGGGAACAGATTAAAGAATTTTAAGCTCAGGGATGATTTATCCTTGTTTATTTTTTACAATTCACTGTGCCATTACTATTAAGGATGGATTAGAGTAAGACAAAATTGGATGGGTGGGCACATCAGTTTGTCTTGATGAAAGCTGACTAAAACAGAATCAACTGAGGTGGATGAGATGGACTAAATCTTGAATTAAAAGTATAATTTAGAAGATATGGACTGCAGAGAAATCTGAAAATTTTTGTACTGAAGTATAGGAACAAATAGAGATCTGTGATCTGTGGTTTGTGTGTGAGAGAGTATTATTAGATGGAAGGAGGCCCTGATACAGACTAGAAAGATTAGAATCCATATCATAGTGTGAGGGGTTAGCATGGAGAAAAAGGAGAAAAGACACAGAAGATTGTGATCCAAAGGTTTGATTTTTGTACATTGATGGGCTTCACTATTTTTTTTAACTTCGTTGTTCAGTTATCTTTGGTTTCCCTACTAGTTGTATCTCTGATTTTTTGAAAAATAAAGAAGGAAGAAAAGAAAGAAAGAATATAGCAGTTTTCAGGGTGAGATAAACTTTACATTTACACAAAAATAGTGTTTACTATGTGCTGTGTACCCGTTCCCATACTTAACTCTGATTGTATAGAAATGAATCAGATTCAGTCCCTGATGACCCAGAGGAATACAAAAGAAGACAGTTGTTCTGAATAAGTTAATGTGATAAAATGTTATAGGTGGTTTAGCAAAAGTTTGAAATAATTACTTCCTGGGTTCAGAGGTAGGATGGACAAAAACAAGCTTCGTAAAAGATAGATGTGCTTGAGATGGATTTTGGAAGTGTGGCTGCTTTGATTTTTATTCTTTAAGACATGTGCCAAGCAGAATTCTAAGATGCCCCACCTGCCATGCAAGATTTTTCTCACTTTGAATAAGTCCCTCTCCTTGAGTACGGGTGGAATGATGAATATGATTTTAAAGCCCTCTCTTGTGATTATGCTGATTTCAGCTTGATATCTGGATTTCAACCTTGTGATGCACTGAACAAATGAATAAATGTTTCTTTAAGCTGCTAAATTTGTTGGAATTTGTTACACAGTAGTAGAAAACCACTAATACAGATGACTTTTTAGCTGAATCTACCTTGTTGAGATTTAGAGAAATATTTTCTAGAGAACAAATTCAAATCAGATTATTGTTATTATTTCAAAAAAAATTTGACGTAATTATGATCAGTGTAGCTCTGGGTATGTCTGAAGAGATTTGCTGAAGATAGAAGGTTGATTTACTGAAGGTTTCATTTATTCTTTGCAAATTATTACTAAATTGCAATAATTTCATTATCATTTCCCTCCAAAATATTGAACCAAATATTTTCACTTTATTGTGAAAACCAAATAAGATTATTAGTGTATCAATCTGTACTCACTAGAGAAAGATTTAATATTAAATATATAAATATAAGAATTTATGAGATTGACTTACCATGATCACCTGCAGAGTCAGATGTGGAAAAGTGTAAAAAGATTGTTTTGCAGGACAGCTGAAGGATCCAGTCAAAGCTTAAAGGCCTGGAACTCACTGTAGTGTTCCATGTGAGTCTGTATCAGAAGACCAAAGGGTCTTCTGTGGAAGGCTGAAGGATCTACGGAATAAACATAGGAATAGAGGAAGGCTCTTCGGAATAAACAAAAGTGAGCCTTCCTTGTCATTTCTCTTTTATTCCAGTCATACTACACACTATAGCTTTGTGCCACTCATGCCCAGGGAGTCTTTAGTAAATTCTCTCAGCCACATCCAGAACTATGCTGATTCGATTAGTTGGACATGTGTTACTCAAACTGACACAACAGTCAATTGTAACAGTTACTTCAAAAAATTTCTTCTTGAAACAGTAGTGATAATTTGAAGATGCTTACTTTGCATTTTATTGCTGTTTGTAGTCCTCCCAAACTCTTTTTGAGTGAATAAATGAATGATCCTACCAAACATTTCTGAAAAATTTGAAAGAATTGTCATTGCTTTTTCAGCTATAAGGAGATCTACAACCAGTTGTGCAAGACAATTTGAAATTTTGCTTAGTATTATTCGTCTGAACCCTTTCCTGTGTTGGGCTTTTTCTATACACTCTTTAATTACTGGTAATCTTAGGGGTTCTGCTCTGGACCCTTTGTTTTCACTTTTTCTTTTTTTCTAAATGTGGTCATCTCACATCATGACTTTGAAGAGTACTAATTGGTGACTTTAAAACTTCTGCCTCATATAAGTCATTGGGTAGAGCCAGGATATAAAAAGAGACCTTAGATTTTTCCACACTAGTCCCTTTTCCTTGATTGTTCCTTCCAACTAACTGAAAATTTACAAGGTTTTTTTCATAGTCACTACTAGTTGCTGGAACACAATTTAAGGGAGGAGAAATTTATTTTGCCTCCAAGTTTATACAGGTTTCAGCCCATAGTACTCTGATTCCAAGGGAGGATGGGATAGAAGTGGGACATAATAAGAGAGAAGCTGCTTGAGGCACGGAAGCAGTGAGGCAGAGAGAGTGTCAAATGAGGAGCTCCAGTGGCGTGCCACTTGGAAGACCGTTCTCCACTTCTTAACAGCGTGTCAGCTGTAAGACTCATAATGCAGTTCTGTTCCAAAATCCTTTCTTATGATGCTTTTGGGGATACCCAGATATAAACCATGTCTTAGTTACTTTTCTTCCATTGCTGTAACTAAACACTCAATATTCAAAGTTAAAGAGGGAAAGGTTTATTTAGATCACAGTTTGTGGAGGTGTCAGTCCATAATCAGCTGAATCCAAAGGAGGTGGCTTGGCAAAGGACCAGAAGTTTATGGCACCTGGGGCAGAAGAGGACAGCAAAAGCAACAAGAGCAAAAGGGGAGAGAGACGCTTTGTATACCTTATATTGTATGCTGGCTTCCTACCCTAGGACGGGTGCAGCACTCATACCCTCAATCCCAGCAATAGACAATGAATCGGTCACAATCTCTAGATTAAACCACCTTTTCAAAGTCCAGCTCTGTGACCACGTGAGGTCTAGTGAACATCTAGACACAAACTATAAAAAGTTTCTATCCAAGACAAAGAAGCATATACTCGTATCAAAAATTTTAGATCTAAAACTTTTATACAGATTTAATGTAATCCAAATCAAAATACCATTGACATACCTCACAGATCTAGAGAAAACACTCCTAAAATTCACTTGGAAACAGAAGAAACTTGGAATAGCAAAGGCAATTCTGGACAATAAAGGCAAGGCAGGAAGCATCTCAATTCCTGACTTGAAACTGTACTGCAATGCCACAGTGATAAAATCAGCATCATACTGGCAAAGAAATAGACCTGAGGACCAATGGAATAGATTAGAAGATGCAAGTATAAGTACAAAGACACTCAACCACCTGATATTTGACAAAGGGGCTAAACATATTCACTGGAAGAAAGATAGCCTCTTTAATAAATGGTGTTGGAAAAACTGGCTCTCCACATGTAGAAGACTGAAATGATCCATGTCTATAACCACGCACAAAACTAAAGTCTAAATGGATCAAAGACCTAAACATTAAAACAGAAACACTAAATCTACTGGAACATAGGGTAGATAGAAGTCTTGGAGACATAGGGGTAGGCAGAGAATTCATGAACAAAACACAGACTACACGGGAAATGCTTCAGAGAATCAACAACTGAGATCTCATATTATTGAAAAGTTTCTGTACTTCAAAAGAAATCACCATCAGAGTGAAAAGAAAACCCACAGAATGGGAAAGAATTTTAGCCAGCAACCCCTCAGACAAAGGATTTATATCAAAAACATACAAAGAATTGAAAAACATCAAGCCACCCAAATTCAAAGATCCTCTCCAAAAACGGACATCTGAGATGAACACTCAGTTCTCAGATAAAGATATACAAATGGCAAATAAATACATGAATAAATGTTCACCATCACTAGTCATTCAGAAAAGTAAATTAAAACAACATTGAGATTTCATCTTACCACTGAAAGAATAACTGCCTATTCAACTGATAACAAATCAACTGATAACAAATGTTGGAGAGGCTGTGGGGAAAAAGGATCACTCCTCCACTGTTGGTGGGAGTGTAGACTGGTGCAACCACTATGGAAATCAGTATGGAAAATTCTCAGAAGACTAGGACTGGAAGCTCCATTCAACCCAACTATTCTCCTCATGGGTATTTTCCCAGAGAAACTGAAAAGTTCATATCACAGTGATATATGTGCACCCATGTTCATAGCTGCACAATTTGTAATAGCTAAATCTTGGAAACAACCAAGATGCCCATCAACTGCAGAGTGGATGAAAAAGATGTGGTATTTTTATACAATGGAGTATCACTCAGCTATGAAGAAGGATGATCTTCAGGCTTTCATAGGTAAATGGAGACAACTTGAAAATACCCTCATTAGTGAAATAAATAAGAATCATATTTATAAATATTGCATTGTGTCTCTAGTGTAAAAAGTAATAAGAACTGTAGGAATAATAAAACCCAAAATGTGTAATTGCTACTGTAAAAAAGGAAGAAAAATGTGTGCTCCAAAGGATATAATTGCATGCATGTTTAAGTGTGTAAGATGAATGACCATATTACTGTTTTTGTTAGATCATGGAGCAGAACTGTTAACAGTCTCATTGCTTGAATGTGAACTTTGTGTGTTTTAACTTTGTCACTTGAACAACTGTTTCCAAGATGACAGTATGTAAGTTATCAATTAATGATTTCTTAGTATTTTTTGTTCTTTTCTTTTTTTCCTTGGAATTTTGTATTGTTGCTACCCTTTTTTCTATTTTGTTTGCTTTTTTTCTTTTTAAATAAAATTTAAAAATAAAATAAAATTGAAGACATTAATGGGAGAGGATTTATCCAAGAATTATTTCACTTACATTGATAGATCTACTAGGCAGCCAGGTAGGATAATCTGTCTATTTGGAATGGATTGCTTTTGCCCTCAAATACTGAAGTAAAATTTCAGATTTGGACTATTAGAATGGATTACGAATGGTCCATGACGAATAGTTGAGATGAGACTGGAATATGATTAATGCAGCTGAATCTGTCTATAAGAATTCAAAGGTTATAACTACCACAGAGTGAGACAGACATAGACAAACAGACTGACACATAGAAACTGACTAAGACTCTTTGGCAACAAGTAGATGAAGTCAAATCCAGAAATTTAAAAAATGTATGTTGATTTTTCAAGGGAAAACTACAATATGCCTTTTTATGGTAGGCAATTTCTTCTAAAGATAATGTTCACCTTCAGAAAGGTTCTTTGAGGATTTCACAGTCTGTTGCCTGACCCCTGTAAAACAGTTATTTCCTATAATATTGCATCACATCTGTGCCAGAAATTATGGGTAACTCCTACCATCTCTACTCTATCCACAGCCCCTGAAGTAATATTTGGCTGTCTTTGAAATGGAAATATGCTGTTCAGTTTCAAATAGAAAATATACATTTAAACATTACACATTTTAAACTTCCTGTAATTAATAGTGATTAATTATTATTAATAAAAAATTTTCTCCATGTTAAATGACCAAATTAATCCCTAATCTCTCTAGGACCACTTACTCTGTATCAAAAACTCTTCCTTAGTTATAAATGTCTTCTATTTAAGTGTCCTTCTTACATAACACAGTACAATATTTCACGGACTTGGATTTGGAGTCAAGCAGGCATAGTTTTGAGTTCAGCCTTCTGCTTTTGCATCTTATTTCTTCAATCTGTGCCTCAGTCTTCTCATCTGAATACAGAAAATGTATATTATCAGGTTTGTAGTAAGTATTCAATTATATATATCACATTTAATGTAGTAACTCACCTTTGAAAAGAGTCAATACATTAATTTTAAATGATTTTATAAACAGTAATTTTCACATTAATCATTCTTTATGGAATTTATCAACTTCATATACCCTTATATTAGAACACATCTGGGAAAGTTGAGGCCAGAGAGTCACCAGGTTCACATCCCACTTGGGTAACTTAGCAAGATTTTATCTCAATAAAAAGAAAAAGGATTGAGGTTGTAGCTCAGGGATGAGTACCCTTGGGTTTTGATCCCTAGTACTATGAAACAAACAAAAACAACACAAAACTCCTCCAAACCCTACTTAAGTCTTAAATAATATTTCTATCCATTAAGCACTAACTATATATTTAAAATTACCTTAAGTCCCTACCTATCTTAAATATTTTACATTTTAAATGTAGTAACTAAATTGTAAATAGCATATCTCTTAATTGTCCCACCTCAATATTAAATGTGCCCAAATCCCTACTTCAATTTAAATTATCTTTTTTCACAAATCCCATTTGTGGAGGGCACCTGCTGTTTTACTCCTTTATGGTGCTGTTATCTTCTTACCTTTAAGGGCTGGTCCTTCCCTCTTGCCTTTTGGTTCTAATGGGATTTTCAACTGGATATATTACCCTTCTAATCACAAAGTTTACCTTTTGACCCCGGTCTGACCCATGCTGGAGTAGTAAGATTCATCCGCTGAAACATTTCATTCTGAATCTAGGAAAGATAGTTCTTTCTCTTGCAGTACAAACGCTAAAGGATGGGAACCTGCTGGCAATTGTATCACCATCATGAAGGACTCTGGAAGACTGAGGCTAACGTAAAGACGGGATCTAAAGTGAAAGGGAAGAAGAGAGGGATTTTTTGGTATTGAATAAAGGTAAAACAAAATTTCATAATAAGATGATAGAAGAATAACAACAGTTAATATCTTGCATATTATTATCTTTAAAGTAGTTACTAGAAGAAAATTTTGAGGGCATCCATTGATCCATTTGCTCAGTTTCTTCTGTTTATGCAATCCAAGAGTGATATTTTTAATTTTTTATTTTTATTAGTACATGTTTGCAGGACACAATGACCACATTCGTCACGGGGAGCTGGGACATCTTAATTTCCTTTCTTTTTGCAAAAGAAGACTTTCTGTCATATGCAACTGAGAGAGTTATTAAATATTTTTATTAATTTTAAAGATGCTGTATAAACTTGTATTTGTTTATTTATTTGGGACTTTTTTATTTTATTAGGACATGTTTTCAGTACCTAAAGTTTGCATTGATCTCAGGGAGTAGGTACATGTGCATAATCTATCTCAATTATTTCTTATGCTCCTTCCCCTTGCAACCGACTTCCCTCCCTTTAAATCGCCTTTGCCTATTTTCATTATTATTTTTATTATTGTTATATTTTCTTTTTGTTTACAGTATACAATGGTTATATTCCTTGTGGGTATGTGGAATATGTACATGAATATGACACATCATTTATTTACACCTATGAAGTTTTTCTTTCTGTACCTAGCTTTCCAGACACCTTCATGTCTTAGTCTTTTCATGCTGTTACGACAAAATGCTGTCATCTGGATACGTTAAAAAAAATAGACATTTATTTCTCACAATTCTGGAGGCTGAGAAGTCCAAGATTAACCTGCTGGAAGACTTGGTATCTAATAAACCCTACTTTGCAGTTCATAGATGGTGATTTTTCACTCTGTTCTCACCTGGTAGAAGAAAAGAGGGGGTTTTCTTGGTTCTCTTTTCAATAATCTCTACCCCATGACCTAATCTAGTTTTAAAGACTTATCTCCTATTACCATTATCTTTAGAGTTAAGTTTTCAATGTAAGAGTTGTAGGGGACACAAACACTCATGCCATAATACTTTGAAAGAGTATGCTGATAGAGGTTACTATGAATTAAATAGGATTTGAAATAGATCATATTTAAATAAATCTTTAATTTATATCAGTTGGATAAATATGATCAGAACATTGTTTTAGAGTTCTAGTCTCCAAATATAGTCATATTTAAGGGAGATGGAGGCAACTGTCTCCCATACTTTGGGTAAAATGTAGCACCACTTGAAAAGTTTTTGTATTAATAGTTTTAAGGCCAGGGATATAGCTCTGAAGCACAGCGCCTTCCTGGCAAGCACAATGTCCTGAGTCTGATTTCAAGTATCAAAAAAACCAAACAAAACAACACAAAACAAAAAAGAAGGTTAATTAATAGTTTTTTCCCCTTAGGAAATTCATGCAAGCAAAAATGTCACATAGCCTGAATTGCAGGGCCAGTTTGACCTCACATTTACTGTGGGGTCTTAGAAAAGTCTTATCTTATCTTATGTTATCTATCTTGTCTTATCTTCAGTTTCTATTTTTAGAAAATGAATTGGGAAGAATTGAAATATTTTTTCAACCTTTCATATTCTGTGTTTTTGAAGACTAGACTGATTCCTAGGCCGAAAAGTAAAGATGCCTGACAGAGTATGCATTGGCAAATTGGGCACTGACACAAAGAGATACTAAAATGTAGTACAGATAAAAATATATTTGAAGTATATTGTTTCATAAGATTGTTTTACATTTAAAAATCTATATAAATTAACTTAGATTTAACTGTATTCCAATTTACTAGGGAACAAGGCTTCCTCAAAAGGAAGTGAGATACTAGGAGAGAAATCTGTTTTACAAAAGGAAAGGGAACCAAGAGATGGAGGGAAAGAGGAGGAAGGAGAGCGCAAGGGGAAACAAAGGACAAGAAAAAAGAATTAAAATATGTTATGTACCTATACCAACTTCCCACAAGGAATGTAATCATTATGTACTGCAAAAGTGCACTAATAAAAATAAAATTGGAAATTACTTTTTAAAACATTATATATTATATATATATTAAAAAGATATCTCTATATATCTATATCTATATCTATATCTATATCTATATCTATATCTATTTCTTTTTACTCCAACTTGAACTTGTGACTATTTTATAACCCCCTCCCAAGAATCACTCATTTGTAGATACCTACATATATATATGTGACATTTTCTACTCAGATAGTCTTTACACTTTCAACCAGCAACATGTCTTCCTTCTAATACTGTTTTTCATATTACGTTGTAATTTTTGTTAATGTGCATGCTCTCGCACTAATTTATGTGCTTATTATGATTATGTCTTATTTCTTTATTTCTCAAACTCACCTTAAAGTGGGGACAAAGAATCTGTTCAGTATCTATGAGATAAATGAGCTAATTACAATTTTGTGTGAACTACTTATCCACTATTGGGTCTCCCATAATTGTTGTTAAATGCAACTTAGCTGGGAAAGGTCTTATATTAATTAGTGGTTCTTTACCACTGTGAAGTTCATGCCCCTTACCCTGACATTACAGGCTCTTTTTTATTTTGTGGGAAAAATGCAAAACAAAATTTCATAACAGAATAATAGAGTAACAATGGTAAATACATTACATACTGTTATATTTAAAAGTAGTTGCTCAGGATATAAGATATGGACTTAAAAATTTCTCCCATCAGTATTAACACAAATATTTTTAATGAACTAAGTGATGTTAATAGCATAACTGACTTGTGTTTTTTTCCTTTTTTCCTACTGTCCTTTCCCCATACAATGTAGTACTACTCCAAAAGGTAAATTTGAGACTTTTATAAGAAAATGGATGCAACTTGAGACCATACCCATAAATGAAATAAGTGAGACTTACATATGTAAACACTGTGAGTCTTACTTTTTTTCCCCACTGGGAAGACAATATAATATTTATACATACAATCTGATGTATTATACTTATGAGGATGATCTATATTTGCATCCATTTACTTATAAAAGCCTCAAATTTATCCTTTATAACTGAGTAATACTCCACTGTATAAAAATACAACATTTTTTTAATCCATTCCATGGTTGATGGGCATTTGAATTGTTTTCAAGGTCTGGCTATTACAAATTGTGCTGCTATAAACGGGTGCACATTAGTTGCTGTGGTATGATGCTTTCAGTTCTTCCGGGAAATACCCAGAAGGGGAATAGCTGGGTTGACTAGAACCTCTAGTCCTAGTTTTTTTGAGGAATCTTCACAATGATTTCCATCGTGGTTGTACCAGCCTACACTCCTGCCAACAATGGAGAAGAGTTCCTTTTTCCACATAGCACCACTGGCATTTGTTATTGGTTAATTTCTTGAAGTTGACCATTCTTTCGGAAGTGAGATGATATCTCAGTGTTGCTTTAATTTGCATTTATTGAATGACCAATGCTGTTGAACATTTTTTCATATATTTATTTGCCATTTGTATTTCTTCATCTGAGAATTGTGTATTCATCCCAGATGCCCATTTTTGGATTGGGTCTTTAAATTTGAGGGACCTGTTTTTTTCAATTCTTTGTATGTTCTGGATAGTCTTCCTTATTTTTCCTGCTTCAGTGAATCAATCCCTATAAATCTAGCATGGATTTAGGGTAACTCCTTAGGGAAATGTGTGGTTCCTCTTAGCTGCTGCAACTAAATGTTTTGGTCTTTGTTGGGAACTTTCCCCAAAATAGTTTTATAATGATACTTCTCTTTCTCTCTCTCTCTCTCTCTCTCTCTCTCTCTCTCTCTCTCTCTCTCTCGTACCAGGGATCGAACTCACGACCTTGTGCTTGCCAGGCAGGCGCTTATGCTGCTGAGCTAAATCCCCAACCCTCAACTATATTTCTCTAAAAATAAAATTGTATTAACACTTAATTTTCAATAAAAACCTTGGAAGTTTAATCAAAATAAATGAATTCTTCATGGTATGATTTGGAATGACCCTTCCAAAACTCTTGTTTAAATTTAACTGCCATTATAATAGTATTAAGAAATGATAAAGGTCATGTCACAGTGATATATGTGCATCCATGTTTATAGCAGCCCAATTTGTAATAGCTAAGTCTTGGAAACAAGAAAGATGCCCAGCAACTACAGAGTGGATGAAAAAGATGTGGTATTTTTATACAATGGAATATTACTCAGCTATGAAAATGATGATCTTGAGGCTTTCATAGGTAAATGGAGACAACTTGAAAATATCCTAATTAGTGAAATAAATAAGAATCATATTTATAAATATCACATTGTGTCTTTAGTGTAAAAAGTAATAAGAACTGTAGGAGTAATAAAACCCAAAATGTGTAATTGCTACTGTAAAAAAGAGAGGAAAAGAAAGTGCTCTAAAGGATATAACTGCATGTATGTTTAAGTGTGTAAGATAGATGACCATATTACTGTTTTTGGTAGATTGTGGAGTAGAACTGTTAACAGTCTCACTATTTGAGTGTCTACTTTGTATGTTTTAATTTTGTAGCTTGAACAACTGTTTCCAAAATGACAGAATGTAATTTATCAAGTAGTGATTTCTTAATGTTTTTTGTTATTTTCTTTTTTCTTTGGAATTCTGTATTGTTGCTACACTTTTTTCTGTTTTGTTTTGTTTTCTCTTTAAATAAAATTTTAAAAGAAGAAAAAAGACATGATTAGGTTATGAGAGCATGGTTCCCATGAATGGATTAAGATCATTATGGTAGGAATGGATTAGTTATCATGGGATGTGATTCTAATAAAAAGTAGAGTTATCCCTAGTTTATTCCTCTGTGTGTGCTAGCTTGCTGTTATGGTTTGTGTCTAGGTATCTACCTGAAGCCTCATGCAGTCATGGAGGTGGCTAAGTGTAGCATTTGTGATTGGTTTATTGTCTAGCACTAGGATTGGCAGTGTGAGTGCTGTACTGTCTTTTACAATATAAGGGAGGGAAGAAGGCATGCTCTTCCCTTTTGCCTTTTTGCTTTTGTCACTTTCAGCCACCGTGAAAGTTGCCCCTTAGCCATGCTATCCTGCCTTGAAACCAGATGCATATGGACTGAAACTTCCAAAAACTGTAAGCTAAATAAACCTTTCCTTCCCTAATTTTGGGTGTCAGGTATTTTGTTTCAGCAGTGAGAGTAAAGTAACCAAGATACTCGCACTTCTGCCATGTTAGGATATTCCATCAAAGCCCTCATCAGATTTTTCCCTTTGATGTTGGAGTTCCTAAACTTTCAGAAGCATGAGCCAATGTATTTCTATTATATGTAGTTTGCCCACTCAGTGATATCCTGTTAGAATAGTTCCCAAAAGGATAGATACTTTTTCATCATTAATATCTAATTCCTTTCTTAAGATGCTATCCTTTCTACATCTCTCTAGAAATTACTTCCCAGGTCCTGAGTAGGGAAAGAATTGTTTCCAATCTAGAATCTCATGATGTGAATGCTGCAAAAATTGCTACTGGATTCATGCCTTATGCTACTAGAGCCCAGCTTAGTCTTACTTACCTGCCTTCTGGAGGTTATATAATGTGCCATTTTCAGGGGGAAAAGGTATATCCACATGTAAAGTATTGAAAGTAGATCTTTCTCTCATACCATATACCAAAAGTAATATACAATTGATAAAAGTCTTAAACATAAAGCTTGAAAATATAAAACAACTAGAAGAAAACAAAGTAAATATTTCATGGCCTTTGTCTGGGCAATGAAATTTTGGATATGACCGCAAAAGCACAGGCAATGTGGAAATCAGTGTGGAGATTCCTCAAAAAACTAGTAATGGAAGTCTCATTCAATCCAGCTATTCCTCTTCTGGGTATTTTCCCAGAAAAACTGAGAATGTCATGCCACAGCAGTATATGTCCTACCATGTTTATAACAAGACAATTTGTAATACTTATCAACTGCAGAACAGATAAAAAAGATGTGGTATTTTTATACAATGGAATATTACTGTGCTTTAAAAAGGATAATCTTGAGGCTTTTATACATAGAAGGAGGCAACCTGAGACCATACTCATAAGTGAAATAAATCAAACTCACATTTATAAATATTGTATTGTCTCCATAGTATAAAAAATTTTAAATAATGAAAGAGTAATAATATCCAAAATATACAGTAGATATTGTAATAATGAAAGGGTAAGATAGTGCTCAAAACGAAAGAACAACTGGGATAGGGGAAAGGAAAAAAGGAAGAAAGAAAAAGATTATATGTATCTAGGTATACATATATAAAAGTATGTATATAAATGTATGCAACATGGATAACTATACTACTAATCTCTGTTCATCAAAAAGACCAGTTGGTGCTTTCATTGTTTGATTGTTTTTATGCCTATACCTTGTAACTTGAACAACTACTTCTAAGAACAATATGCAATATATTAGCTAGTGTTCATTTCCTACTATTTTTTTGCAATTCTGTATCATTTCTATCCTTTTTTGATTTTCTTTTTAAAATAAACAATAAGTAAATAACTAGATAAATAAATAAATAAATGAGATTATGCCAAACTGAAAAAAAACCCCAAAACAAAAAAATTCACAGCAAAATAACAATCAAAAGAGTGAACAGACAAACTACAGAATGGGAGGAAGTATGTGAAAACAATATATCTGATAAAGGGGTAATATGCCAGATATATAAGGAACTCAAAAAACTCAATAGCAAGAAAACATTTTAAAATGTGCAAAGGAGCGAAACAGACATTTTTCTAAGAGAAGACATGCAAACTGCCAACAGGTGTATGAAAAAAAGCTCAATATCACTAACCATCAGGGAAATACAAATTAAAAACAGAATGTGGTATCATCCAACTTATGTTAAAGTGAACATAAGCACAAAGATGAAAGATAATTGTTGGTGAGAATGTAGAAAAAGGAAACCCTCATACAATATTGAGAATGTCAATTATTATACCCATATGGAAACAGAATGGAGTTTCCTCAAAAGATTAATGATAGATTTATATGATCTAGAAATCCCTCTATGGACTATATGCCTAAATAAAATGAAATCATGCTTCAAAGAAATGTCTACACTCCCATGTTCATTGAAGCATTTTTCATATTAGACAAGAATCATCCTATGTGTCCATCAATGAACGAGTGGATGAGTTAAGAAAATGTATTACATAAAATATATAATAAAACATTATTCAGTCTTTAAAAAGATGAATGCTCTGTCATTTCAACAGCATGAGTGAATATAGAGAACATGGTGCTAAGTGAAATAAGCTAGGCACAGAACAACAAACATTACCTGATCTCACTTATATATAGATTCTAAAAATGTCATACTCATAGAAGCAGATAGGTGGGGGTTATCAGAAACTGGTTAGGGGGTGGATATTGATAAGTTGTTAGGTAAAAGATGAAAAATTTCATCTAGTTAAAATAAATAAGTAAAAAAGATTTATTGTGCACTATGGTGATTCTAATTAATAACAATGCATTCCGTATTTTTAAATTGCTAGGAGAGTAGATTTTGGGTCTTAACACCACAAACTATGTACCTATACTGATAAGCATGTGAAATAACCCATATGTTAATGAAATGTACCTTAATTATCCCTGAACTATAAACTATGCAAAGAACAGTTAATTACTGAGAAATCAATAGATCAATGATGAGTTTCTGAAACTCAGATTTCTAGCTATAATCGTATCTCTGAAGAAGGATGAAGATGGATCCTCGTTTCTTAAACAGTAATTACTAAGCACCTGTGAATTACTTCCTGCCAGACATGCTGACCTTTAGTTGCACCTGCTTATGTGCATCAACCACAAAAATAAACTGCCTGCCTAAATTTTGCACTTACCATTTCCTTGATCTTGCATTTCCTTTTTTCTCATTTGTCTCCTAACAAACTCCCAGTGACCCATTAATTATGAACTCATATATCTGTTCCTCCAAGAAGTCTTCCTCCTACTCCCTAACATGAGTTAAGTGTGAGCTGAGGTTTGTCCCTCCAAATTTCATGTTTAAATTGAGTCACTATTGTAACAGTGTAAAGACATAAGACATTGAACAGATGATTGGGGTCTGGGGCTCCCCTCATTGCTGAGATACTACAACTAAAGGGCAAACAAAGCCTTCTCATGCTCCCTCCCCCCACTCCAGCCTTCCGTTATGTGATAATATAATAAGAAAGCCCACAGGATACCATCACTACCTGAGTAGTATTCAGAATGTGAGCTAATAAGAGTCTTTTCATTATAAATTACTTAGAATGTTAATAGGCCTTTTGTTGCAATGAAAAAATACCTGAGAAAAACAGTTTAATAGCAGAAAGGTTTACTTTGTCTCATGGGTTCAAAAGTTTCAGTACATGGTCAACTAGCTCTGTTGCTTTTGAGCCTGTGGTAAGGCAAAACATCACAGTGGCTGTGGTGAAGGAAAGCCTCTAACCTCACGGCAGGAAGCAGAGAGGGTAAAAGAGTCTGTACTGGTGGGCTTTTTCTTTCTTACACTTTTTTTCCATTCAGGCCTCCAGGCTAGGTGACACCCACATGCAACACAGGTCTTTCCCCCTCTGTTTCCTGTCCCACGTACCAGTCTTGCTGGAAACACTGTCACAGACACTGTATTTTCTGGATTTCTTAGGTGTTTTTTAATCCAACAAATTTACCAAATCCAGATTATCCATCACACTTAGTCTCAAGTTTTGCTATAATGACACAAAAGAGTTGAAGACAATATGCTACCTCTTTATTACTGTGCTATAGTTTAGATGTCCCCCAGAGGGTTTTCAAAGTTTGGACCTTTGAAAGGTGACTGGATCATGGAGACTCTCAACTCATCTGTTGATTGATCTACTGAAGAGTTGAGAGCTCTTAGGAGGTGGGGTATGGTTGGAAAAGGCGTCACTGGGGGTATGACCTGGGAGAGTATATCTCTCCTGTAGGCTCTTTGCTTCTGTATTTCCTGGATGCCAGAAGGTGAACATCTTTTTCTGCTGGACCCTTTGCCCATGACCTCCCTGCCTTAGAATCAGCCAACTAGGGACTGAACCCTCTAGAAACCATGACTCAAAATTAACCTCTTCTCCTTTAAGTTGAAGGTGTTAATTGTTTTGTCCCAGCAATGGGAAGGTAACTGAGACATACTTGTATTAAGATTTGTTTTTCTGTGCTATTACTATATGAGAATCTCAAGCAATTATATATTATTACTACCTAAGGCAGATGCTGAGTGAATGCTGTTTAATAAATGAGGATCCTTTTGTCCTTTCAGTAGGTCATCAAGGATGAAGTGACCAGAAATCTGAATTGGAAAAATCCATTGTTCATTCCATTTGCTTTCTTGCTCTTTCTTCTGATCTCCTCATTTTAACCTGGTTTAGTAACTATAGCCAGCTCTTTCCTCATGGAGAAGGCACAAAGTTAACTGTTCCTCACTAAGGAACTATAAGTTCCTGCTAAAATGCCCTCTGCACATTGTTTCTTTTTTCCATATTAAAATAAAGTACACACTACCAGAAGAAGCCACTGTTACTTTCTATCTTCTTTCCCAAGGAAATGCCTACAACCTTAATGAATATTCTTAATTAGAAAGTAATTTACCCAAAAGGCAACTACTTAGAGAAAAACAAATTTGTCAAATTTATAGAGAGAACATAGGCAACAGAATTGAATGGATAGAAATTTAGTCAGATTTGGGTTTAGATCCTCATTCTGTTTCTGTTTGAGCATGAAACACCTTGCCATGCCAATTGCTTTATGAATAAAATGATATCAATAATGTATAATACTCATATGATGGTTTTTAAGATTAAAAGGAATAGTGTAGAACAAGTCACTCAGTCCGTATGTTCCTGTTTTTATGGCAGAAAACTTACAAAATTAGTACCTAGCCCATTTTAAATATTAAATAAAACTCAATGTGAATCCTCTTTGAAATGAAGGAAGAGGTAACATTAAGTAAATATAAGATATGCTCTTTTACCATTCAGCAGATTTAAAATTAATCTACTAACTAGAGCTTGTCAGACCATTTCAGAGAAAGAAAAAAATGTATCTCTGCAAAATACCATTCCCAGTGACATTTTACATTACCCCTTTCCTAATAATTTCCACAAGATTTCCTAATTTAAATGTTATATTATTGCTCATATTTCAAATAGGTTTAAAGCTCCCTTTTCCCCAAAGTTCAAATTCAGATTTAGATTTTCTTTTATTCTTGATGCAGAATTAAATTCTTATCATACCTTGTACAAGTTTTATTTCAGAATGGAAAATCAAACACACATAAGTATAATGTGCCTACACTGGCTGCAAGGGTGAAAAATTTTAAGTGTGTGTTCCAGGTAGAATCCACAAGCTAGAGGATATAGATAATGCTTTCTTTTTCATATTTTTCTCTTTCTTTTTCTTTTTGAGAATTTTTTTTTTTTTTTTGGTACCGGGGATCAAACTCACTACCTTGTGCTTGCCAGGCAGGTGCTTAAGCCACTGAGCTAAATCCCCGGCCCTTTTTGAGAATTAACTGGGAGTGAGAAATTACTTTAAAATGAGATTATCAAGATTTTAACTTAGAAAAATTTTGTAAATTTGAGGAAAAATTCCTGTAGATAATACTAAGGAACCAATCCCTTTACACCAAATTACTGAGGAACTGGAAATTAATAGCACTTCCCAATGGATAGAAGCACCAGGTCAGATAGTTCTGTAACACAGAATGACCTCATCTCTTACTCTCCATGAGCTTCTCTTTTTCACATTCTGATTCTTAGCTCTAGGCTCTGGGCTCTGCCACCCCCTTTATCCATAGCCTTCTCCCTTACATTATCCAACCTAATGGTTTTAGGCTTGTAGTGTTCAGAAAAAAAGGAAAGAAAATGAGAATAAAATATTAAGCACGGTGGGTTTTTTTCTTTGTTCGTGTCTTAGGTTGGATTGATTACTTGTGTTTTCTTTTGCTTTGTTGTGAAAGTCAGAGTTTCTATTTATAATCTTGTAATTATACATTTCTATCATATATTCTTAACTATGTTTTTTCTTTAAAAGTCTAAAATTATTCAATATTTTTACAACAGTTTTAACTTCTTCCTTGGGACAAGGCAGGAAACTTACCTAAAGAAACTATTTTTTGCAATATCACTCTTTCCATCCCTAAGAATTTTAGTTAAATGTTTTAAAAATATCAATAAAGATGTTATTGGTTTCATTGTAAAAAGACAGATTTACCAACATATTTTATAATTCTTTTCTCTTACCTTATATACCAGTCTTTTCCTCTAACATCAGTGTTCTTCTGTGGAAGTGAATCCTTTATTAGTATTTTCTTTTTTTAAAAATTTTATTTAAAGAGAAAAAAAACCAACCAGACAAAACAGAAAAATGGTAGCAACAGTACAGAATTCTAAAGGGAAAATAATAAAAGAACCAAAAACAAACAAACAGACAAACAGACAAAAACCCGCAAAACAACAACAACAAGAAAAAAAAACCAAAGACACTAAGAGATCCCCATTTGATACGTTACATACTCTCATCATTGGAAACAGTTGTTCAGGTTACAAAGTTAAAGCATACAAAGTAGACATTCATTTATGAGACTGTTAACAGTTCTGCTCAACCATCTAACAAAAACAGTAATATGGTCATCTATCTTACACACTTAAACATATGTGCAATTATATCCTTTAGAGCACTTTCTTTTCCTCTCTTTTTTACAGTAGCAATTACACATTTGGGGTATTATTATTCCTACATTTCTTATTACTTTTTACACTAGAGACACAATGTGATATTTATAAATATGATTCTTATTTATTTCACTAATGAGGATGGACTCAAGTTTACTCCATTTCCCTAAGGCCTCAAGATCATCATTTTTTATAGCTTAGTAGTGTTCCATTGTGTCAAAATACCACATCTTTTTCATCCACTCTGCAATTGATGGGCATCTTTGTTGTTTCCAAGATTTAGCTATTACAAATTGTGCTGCTATAAACATAGGTGCACAGATATCACTGTGATATGAACTTTTCAATTCTTCTGGGAAAATATCCAGGAGGGGAATAGCTGGGTTGAATGGAGGGAAATATATAGCAATAAATTGTCATATCAAGAAAACAGAACGAGCACAAATAAACAATCTAATGCTTCATCTCAAGCTCATAGAAGAAAGGAAATTGTAAAGATTAGAGCAGAAATCAATACAATTGAAACTAAAAAAAATACAAATAATTACTGAATCAAAAAGCTGGTTTTTTGAGAGAAAAAAAAATTGACAAACCTCTAGCTAACCTTATAAAGAAAAAGAAAGAAAAAACCCAAATTCATTCAATAAGGACCAAAAAGGAGAAAGTACTATAGATCCCATGGGAATTAAAAAGCTCATGAAAACCTACTTTGAAAATCTCTACTCACATATAGGGGAAAACACTGAGGAAATGGACAGATTTCTAGAAACATATGAACTACCAAAGCTCAACCAAGAAGATACAACAATTTTGAATAACCCAACATCAGCTATTGAAATTGAAAAGGTAATAAAAAACTTACCAACTTAGAAAAGCCCAGGTTCTGATGGATTCACAGCTGAATTCTATAAGAAATTTAGAGAAGATTTGATGCCAATACTCCTTAAACTCTTCAATGAAATTGAAAAGAAAGCAATCCTCCCTAATTTATTCCTGGAGGCAAGTATTATTCTGATACCAAAACCAGAGAGAGACCCAACCGAAAAGGAGAACTATAGGCCAGTCTCACTAATGAACATAGACACAGAGATTCTCAATAAAATACTAGCAAATAAAATGCAGCAAATCATCAAGAAGATTATACATCGTGACCAGCTGGGGTTCATTCCAGGAATGCAGGGATGTTAAATTAGTATTTTCAACGAAGATATAAAGATGAAAATTTCTCTGTATAGCTGAAAAATGTTGTGTAGCCCCTTGAATGATTATTTAGGTAAATATTATAAACTGTGAAAAAATTTTCTTTTCTCAATAGCTTTGTTTTCTGGACTCTATTATTGCTTATGAGCATTCTACTATTGGCCTAATTACGATGTATCAGTAATGTATCTTTCTGTTTGTTAGCATTTAAGATTTTTTTCTGTAATCTAGCTGTTCTGTAGTTTAATTTTTATTTTGTTTTCATATGCTGAGGTGCCACTTAATGTCAAACTCATCTACGTCCTAGCTGGTCACTGTCTTGCAAATTCCTGTATTTATCTTATGCTATGTCCTGGTTCATCTTCTGAAACCTTACTGCATTTCCTCTAATCCACTGGCATTATTTCTATACTCTCCCTGTCCCTACTATTTTTAATCTCTTGCAATCCTTCTTGATCCTTATGGTTCAGCACAAATTTCATATCCACCAGAAACTGTACTCTAATTATAACAGTTAGAATGAATCTCTCCTTCTCCCAAACATCATTAGCATATTTTATAGACCCAGCACATTTGACATAGTCCACATAGATTTCTCTTATAAACATAGAAAAAAAGATAGGCTTTGGAAACAGATATAGAAAAAAGATAGGCTTTGGAAACAGACAATCCAGAGTCCATATCTCAACAACTTATTTTCTTGACACGTGATGATTTGAAGGATTTTTATCTTACTGAACATTTTCTCCGTTTAAAAATGAAAATAGTATAAAAAGAGTATATAAATCCTAGATTTTCCCAATTATCAGATACACACAAATTTATAGTAACACAGATAATCAAGATTTTTTTGTTCTTGTCTTGTTTGAGCTCTCAGTTCTCCCTGAAAGGCATCCCAAGATATTCTCAGAAGTCTTAAGAGTATATCTCAACCTGATTTCAAAGTAGTCTGTCAACTATAGACCTCATGTAGCTTTTGACCTGCTTGTGTTGGTTTTCAATTCTAGGTAAATGTTCTTTGACCAAGAAAATGCTTGAAAGACTCATTGTCATCACTCAGGAAACAATATTCATCTTTTAAACAAATACTTATTTAACATACATTGTGTACCACACATTATACAGATTACTAGGAAGACACTGATGTAAAGGATAAAAATATCTATTCTCTTGCTCTTCTATACTGGTTAGGGGACAGAGATAATATAATAAATAAGAAAACTATTTTTATGCTTATCAGTGGACAGGATGAGTAATTTATTTCATAAACATTTTTAACTGCCAGCTGAAGTCCTAAGTAATCATTTGATAACCAGACATAATTCTTCTACCATGAAGCACATAAAGTAATCAAAAATATGTATGTTAAAGTAATCAAAAATATGTATGTAATATGTATGTTAATAAATGTTTAAATAAGTATTCAATATCTCATTTATGCTGTGAGAAAAAATAAGCTTCTATGAGATGTAATAATAGGAAATGCAGTGGTATCTTGCTTCATAAACACTTGTTTGTGAGTAATTTGCTTCACAATAGATTTTGGCAAAATTTTGTTTTTGTTTATAAACTCTGCATTGGATGACATACATAACAATAGCCATCTTTCCCACATGAACGTGAACATGGTGATATTTTATAGAATTGTGAAATTAAACTTGTGAGTTGGTTATGGAAAGCTGAAGATGAGAAAGGTGCTATTCTGACTGAAGAGAGGCTTCCAAATAAAGAGAAAATGGTGGCATGTGTGAAGGTCAATGTGACGGTGCTGACCCTTGTGACCTCCAGTTTCTGGAATGCCAGAGTGAGGTAGGATTCCCTTTTGAAGAAAACAGAACATGCACTCATCACCTTTGTCCCTTACTTTATTCTTGGGACAATCAGAGGTCATTGGTTTTGTCCTCCATTTTCTACAGTTTACTCCCCCAAACTTTTTTCATTATTTGTAGACACAACACACACACGCACGCATGAAAACATGCACACATCATACCACATCACATCATACCACAGAAAAATAGATAGCACATCAAGCTCAAATCTATCCAAAGAATTTATCCAAAGAAATAGTATTCTGAGATATTTCTGTACACACAAGATGGGTAAACAATGTATTTTTATACAGAGCAATTTCTTTCAGTCTACTCATAATCTCTTAAACATATCCAGGTCAGAAGTAGGCCTTTGCTTTTTCTTTATCCTAACCAAAGGCTCATTTGGGTGATTTCCCAGAAAAAGAATGGCATTTACTGAACATAGAATTCAAATCTGGACCTTTTGCAAAAATAGGAAATATTTAAGCCTAGAAAAGGATGGATGTTCTTTTTTCTCACCTCCACCTATCCTCTTCCTGTTAAGGCTTCAAAAACCTTGACACCTCCAATCCATACATTTTCTCTGTAGTGTCCCATTATAAGGAAGCTTCTCCAAGTACATAATAAAGGCTAGGAGCATGTTTTTGGGTACTATTTAATGCTCCCCATGCCAGGATAACTCGTATTAAAAATGATTGTACAATGTAACCCTTGACACAGTAAGCATTTAATCAATGAAAATGAATTTTCCTCTGTAACTGATTTTTTTAAACTACCCAATTGATGCAAGAAAATTCACTGAACATCTTGTATGTTCCAGATGCTGTGTCAAGCATCTTCTCCTCATCTGCTTGTCTTGATAAACATGTGAAGGATATTTTGTCACCCTACTTTTTGATGAGTAAATGTTGGGTTCAGTATATCAAGTAATGGCTTATACGTAATATTGCTTTTTATGTGGTTATCAGTGCTGTGAGCATTTTATGCTGTCATAATAGTGAAAGAAGTGATATTGATCTGTTGCTTAAAATGATTAATACTTGTAAGAAATACAAGAAAACCTAAAATGTTTATCTTAATCCTTCAATCAACAAAGCAGTCAACTCTTCAGCGGACCCTAGCTAGATGTCCTCTAATTCAGTTCAGTAGTAGCAGTTCACCTAGAGAAAGCATTACCTCCCACAGATTCAGGACTCAGGCTCACAAGAGGCCTCCCCCACTCCCAAGGTGAGATTTTAATTCAAAGTGCAAAGTTGTTTTAGCTGTTTTTCTCACCAACCATCTATAATTTGAGATTCCCTCAACTCTCTCCTTGGATATGATTGATTTACTAGAGCTGCTCACAGAACTCAGAAACACATTTATGTTTACCAATTTACTACAAAAGGGTTTTATAAAAATGCAACTGAAGAGATACTAGGCAAAGTATGAGAAAGGGTACGCACAGCTTCTGTGCCCCTCTTGGTATGCCAGCCTCAAAGAATCTCAATGCTTTCAGCTATGGGAAAGCTTCTCTAAATCAAGTCCTTTTGAGTTTTTATGAAGACTTTATTATATAAGAATGATTGTTTAAATCAGTGGCCATGGATGATCAATTTAATTAGAAGTTTGAGGCTAACACTAAAAGTCTCATAATCACACCTTGGTCTTTCCAATGACGAGCCCTCAGCCTGAAGTTATCCAGGACTTTTCACCCAGTAGTCAAACTATCAATATATAATTTATTGCTTTGTAAATTCCAAAGATTTTAGAGGTTATATATTGAAATACTAGGAATACCAAACATATTTCATAGATCACAACTTGTTAACATGATGTAACATTTTGTTTGAGTTTTAACAATTTATGTGAAACAAAGGAAACCTTTACATATTGCCATTGGGAATGTAAGTTAGTATGTATATACTATGAAAAAAGTATGAAGATCCCTCAAAAAATCAAAATAGAACCACCATATGATTGTGAAATCCTACTGCTGGGTATGTATTCAAAGGAAATGAAATCCGTTTCTTGAATGTATACTGCAGCATTATTCATAGTAGCCAAGAAATGTAAGACACTTAACGGTTCATCAACATTTGAATAAATTAAAAAATGGGACAAATACCTAATGGAACACAGTTCAGCCATAAAAATGTTGAGAGAGAGGCAAGGCAGGTGGAGGTGGAGGATGTTTGGGAACGGTTAATCAACCAGTGCTGTCACAGTTCAACTGGAGTAATAAATTCTGATGAGCTGTTGCATAGCAGGGTGAACAAAGATAGCAATGTTATGCTATATATTTCAAAAAGATAGAAGAGATTTTTAGAGATTCTTCCATAAGGAAATGGTAAATGTAACCTGGGCATGGTGGCACAAACCTGTAATACCAGCATTCAGGAGGCCACAAGTTTGAGGTCACCTGGGTTACATAATGTGAACTCAGGCCGGCCTGGGTTACATAGTGAGACCTTGTCTCAAAAAATCAAAAACAAACAAAAATAAATGGCAAGTGTTTGAAGATACAAATGCGTTTCACCTAACTTAAACATTTCACAATGTATACATGTAATAAAACATTACATGGTACCCCATTAATGTGTGTTATTTTTGTTTGTATATGTCTGTTTTAAAATAATAAAATTAAATATAAATTTATATGGAGAGATTTATATAATATAAAAAAGTAAAGACCAGAAAAAATATATTTGTAGTATAATTTTATTGTTTTTAAAAAATGCCTGAAGAAATGTGTATTGAAATTGTAGCAGTAGGATTGCCAATGATTTTTCTCTTCTTTGTGCTATATATTTTCTCTTCTCCATAATTTTTCTGTATAGTGTTAATCAGTATAATAGCAAATTTAAAATTTAAAATAATTAACACAGGTATCCTGTGTTACCTTACTCCAAGGAATGTTTAGATGATTCATGAATTATATAATTTTTTAGAAAATATGATTTCTATTAAATTTATAGTGAAAATGTAGGGATATTAGATATGATTTTGCTTCCCAATCATTTGATAACCTATGGCATTTTCAAAAGGTATTTATATACCATAGAATATACAGGACCTAATGTGCTTTTAAAAAAATACCAACACTTATCTTTCCACTGACAGATTTTCTCAAAATCTAATTTTGATTAGGAAAAATGTGACATATCTAGATTATAAATGCAAATTCCAGTTGATATTTGATTTCATCTAATCAAAGATGTTATTTTTCGTTGCTATGGAACAAGATGATCTTGTGCAAATGAGGCATTGAGTTAATAACAGTATTTTGTATTTACATAGAGATTTTCTGTGAGCTTAACATACTTCATGAATTAAAAGAAGATATGTTGCTGCAATTTGTTTTGAAAATCATTCATGGTGTCTTATAATGATAAATATATTCTTACCCTGTGATCCAGAAATTGTACTCCTAGTATATTCTCAACAGAAATATGAATTGATGTTTGCTAAAAGACATGTGCATAGCAGTACTACTAATTATAGCCCCAAGATGATAGAAAGTACTCAAATATCCACAAACAATATAATAGATACAGAATGGATAAATTATATTATATGCATACATTGGGATATGATACAATACTCAAAAAGAATGATTTATACCTATATCCAACAAAAAAGGTAAACCTCATAAACACAGTATTGAGTGAAGAGGCAATACAAAGGGCACACATTCTAGTTATATTTGCATGTTGTAAATGTGCAGACTAAACCATTGCTCAGAATTAACCATGGTGTGGGTAGTAATGGTAAAGGAGCTTGAATACAAGATATGTGAGATGCTAGTAGTGTTCTGGTTTGAATTCAAGTGGTAGTTTCACAGATGTGTTTAGACTATGAAAGTAATTAATTGATGTATATACTTATGAGCCATGCATGTGAATACAATGTGAACTTCCTATATATACCAGATCCATACTATAGTTTTGTGATACAAAAATAAATTAAGTCCCTATATATATATTCAAGGAGTTCACATGGGATGAGGGCAGTGAAAAATTAATTATAATTTTTCATGTAAAAATAAGTACTGTACAGTGTATTTTTCTAAAATCAAACAGACACACACCTAAGCTAGATTGTGAGGGCTTGGAGATCAAAAAAGGCTGCAAGTTCAAGTAATAAAAGATATTTGGCTGACAGATAACAATTACATATACAAGGCCTAGTTAGAAGGGCATTTTAAACGGAGCTTTCTATTTGAAAAGTGTCTGAAGTGAGCAAGAACATGGCATAGTCAAGGAACTGCAAATATTTTACTATGTTGGGACTTTAGGCTTTGCAGAGGAGGAGTGGAAGAGCACGAGGCTAAAGACAGAATTTAAAACATCATGCTGAAGGGTTTAACTTGTCTGAAGCCCAAGGGGACCTAGAAAGGTTTTAAAGCAAAGTACCACATCATGACTTTTTAAAAAATATTCTAAGGTGGATAAATTAGTGGACTCTGAGTGATAGTAACAGGAGAAATGCTGAGAACCTAAGCTGAGGTAGTCAGTCCCCACCAAACTCCATTCACACAGGAATTTTTATATGCAGATGATTTTGAGATTTGAGGAAAAAGGCTTTATGTTAATATTGTACTACAGAAAATTTCAAATTGAATGTTAGATTTACCTCTTCTTTAAAAATCTTTAGCTGGTAGCATCAGTATTACTTATTATTATTTACAATACCCTTTACCTCTTTCTTGGATGCCAAGAATATTGGCCAGAACCTCATTAGGCCTGTTATCAAGATTGTTTGCAGACAGATCTTTAACTCTTACAGAAACCTCATTATTGACATTGGTTTTTATATTAGAAAAAGTCTGTTGAGAGATTCCAAGCTCAGCTGGTCTTTGTGATGTGCTGGATATAAAGGACAAAAGAACTGGTCTGTGGGAAAAGGTATCTGTAGGACTACTGAATATATAAGTAAAACACTCAGTGTTATGAAATAGCAGAAAATGATACCAAAAAATAAATCTATATTGGTGCACATACTGGGCACATCTGTCATTAAGGATGAGAGTGCTGTTTTTAATCACTGTAGTTTTATAATATAACTTAAAATCTAGGGTTGTGTTGTTTCCTACTTTGCTCATGTTGCTTTTGTTTGCCAGGGTTGCCTTTGCTATTTTGGGTCTCTTTTGATTTCATATGAATAGACTTCAATACCACATGATTTTTTATATAAGAAACTCAAAATGTAAATAAAATAAAGAGCAAAATAAAAGATAATAGAAAACAGGGAGATAGATTTTTTTTTGCCAAAGGAAAATAGATGAATAGATGGAGGGATGGAAGATGGTTTTAAAAAAAGAATTAAGATACACAAAAAGTAATCATTTATTTCCTAAAAATTTATGTATGTAGGTATACATATATAAATGTATGTATGTATATGTATACAAGATACATAACTATACTAATCTCTGTTAGCTCATCAAAAAGAAATTTGTGCTGTCATAGTTTGATCACTTTTTATGACCAGATTTTGTAACCTGAACAACTATTTCTAAGCGAACAATATGCAATATACTTAGTGTTAATTTCTTACTTTTTGTGAAATTCTGTATTATTTCTATTCTTTGTTCTGTTTTGCTTTTTAAAATAAAAAGACTCAAAGAGATAGGAAAAAAAATATTTCAATAAAAGTGTCCAAGCATATGCTTTAAAAAAAGGATAAATGTGTTGAAAAAGGCGAGCCACTGCACTGTTACATTGTTCAGCTGGAGAGCAATTCGGTTGTCATCCTGGTTATTCTAAAATTCAGTGTAAATCATAGCAGTTCTTACTGTAACAGAAATCGGCTGTGAGTTCATGATTCTCTGTTTTTGCTGCAAACTTAAAGCCATCAGCATTGCTGCTGAGACCTATTGTACTCTGAAGATGTCATTAAGGGTAAAAAAAGAAAAAGAAAATGAAAGAAATTGCCAATAAGAATGAGAGAGTTGTCTGTTCTCCTCTTGAAGCAGGTGTTAATCAGCTTTCCCAATGTTGGGACAAAGATATCTGCTCACAAATTAAAGGAGGAGAGGTTATTTTAGTTCACAATTACCTACTCTAGACTGTATTGGTCCATGCCTGGCTGACTCCAAGGCAGAAGTATTGTGACAGAAAAGAATATTGGAGGAAAGCTATTCATCCCATTATGACTGAAAACTAGAAGATAGTGGAAAGAATGCCAGCAAGAGTTATGTTGTCCAGAGGCAGGCACACAATACCCTACTCCTCAAACCTGGCCCATCTTCTAGCAGTGCATTTAGCTATGAACATTAGAAGATTAATCTCCTGATGATGTAACACCTATGATCCAATCACCTCTCTGGGAATATGTTAATCCAGTCAAACTGACAATCGAGATTAAGTGACACAGCATGGATAGGAAGACTGGCCTAGGACCTGCTTATGGTCCAATGCTTATAAATAAAATTTAAAATTGCATTCAAACACAGCCACACTCACTTATTTATGAAAAATGTATGACTTCTTTTATGTTACAATACCAAAGTTGAATAGTTGTGACAGAGACTATATAATCCTGCAAATTTAAAATGTTTATCATCTGGGCCTTTACAGAAATGGTTTCACCACCTCTAGCTAGAATGTAAAGAAACCCTGAAATTACTAAATAATGCTATTGACAAGGCTGGCTTCAGAATGAAGCTGAGTTCTTCCAGTCTGAGACATAATGCCTGAGAATTTAACTTTCTAGTTAATCCCAGCAGATGCATCAGTGATATCTCATAAAAATTTACTTGACCAAGATTACAGAAACCTGGAAAAAAATGTACTGTATGTACAGTGGTAGGAGATAATCTCAGAGTTACTAACCAAAAGTAAGCTTAATAATAATAACAAGAACAAAAAGGGGTAAAGGGAATTTAGAGGAGGAGGGAGAGAGGCAGAATGGAAAGAAAGGGAATTAATAAAAAAGAATCAAGCTGCATTATGTATACGTACCCACTCACCAAGATGATTGTAAATTGTGTACTGCAAACAGGTACCAATAAAAAAGAAAACTGACAATCCTGTATGTAAGGAAAAGTACAACAGTCAAGTGATCAGAATAAACTAAACTGGTTTTGAGTCTCTTCAAGTATACAGACTAGACGAGTCCAATGAGTGGGGCCACAACTTGGTAGAAGAACTCTGTTGTACAGTTAGGGAGATTTTTGCATTTTAACAATCTGAATCTGCTTCTTACAACTGAGGAGGATCTAAATGAATCCTTTAGGCAAAAGAGCCAGTGAGCCAGTTTAGGTGTAGTTATCCAGTTAGAATCTTGTTGCTCTTCTAAACAGTGAGTATAAAACATCAGTCCCCTATTTCACTATTTCTGGTCATTTGCTCCCCTACCTATTTCTGGTCATTTGCTCCCCTACCTTCACTTTGTTCTAGTCTCACAGTTTTATTAGAAGTTCTATGTCTCAGTCAAACTTAGCCTTCTGTAATCTTTGGTGATCATATAGCTTTTTATCTTGAGATTAGTACAAACCTGTACTTCTTTTCTCCCTTTCCCTGGGGTGAGTCACTGGATCCATGTATATAGGTGTTCTTTGACTATATGGGGTGACATCATAATTTGAAAATGTCATAAATTAAAAATGCATTTATTACCAGTAATCTAATAAATATTATAACTTGACAACACAATATTGTGTGGCGTATCTGTTGTTTTCTCGTCAGACTGTGGGGCTGACTTGAAACTGCAGCTTGCTGCCACTTTCCAGCGTTATGGCCCAGAGTATTACACTACATATTGCTACCCAGGGAAAAGATGAGAATTCAAACATAGTTTCTGTTGTGATGCGTACCACTATAAAATCAAAAAAATATTAAGTTGAACCATCATAAATGAGGGACCATCTGTACTTAGAGTATGGGCCTGAGTCATTTAAATGCAAGCTCTCGCATAGTTTTTATGTGGAAAAATAGTGACTGAAAATAGCCCATTAGCCAGCCTTGCCACATGGATTTTTGTTAAATTGTTCACATTATCTTTCATGGTATTCCAGGCTTTAGTCTTTTGTTGGCTTATTTTGCCTCCTTTCAGATGTTCCCTTCCTCCCAAATTGTAAATTCTCCCTCTGTTATGCAGAATATTTAACTCTCTGCAGGTCCTGGCCCACATTTCCTTCAAACCCCACCTGCAAATTGTTCAGCAGAACCAAAAGTCTCTTTGCTTCACGAAGTCTGTCTTTCTCTAAAGATGCGCTTTTGTGAATAGCAGTATGTTGCATATGTCAGGTACCAAGTACAGTCAGTGCTCAACCAGTGATTTTTTTATTTCTTCCTTTCTGCTTGTTTTATTGTTGTTATATATCCTTCCTCTTATGTAAAAAATAAATGCCTCATTGTATCTGTTGTCATTAGTGTCTCTTAATTTGGATTTAAGTTCATAAAAGGAAAACTGCATCCTTCCAGTCTTGTACAATAATGCATGCATAACAAGGCCATATAATATCTATTCTTCCAGTTTGTTGTGTGTTACCAAAGGATTATTACTGCTATTTCCTTGGCTTTTCCAAAACTTTCTCTCCTCCAGTTAAATAGTGATTTGTGGTAGAGTAGCGTATTCTTAAACTATAAAGCAGAGTCTGGGAAATGGAAATGGTGTGAGATTTTAGTATGTTACCTTATCTAGATTCTGATTAGGTAACTTAGTCTTCCTGAGGCTCAGTTTCTTCAGCCATAAGATATGTACTGGTAGATAGTTCATTAAGTTCTCATGAAGATTAAATGAGATATGAAGATAAGTTATTTTGTACCCTGGACAGACACAAAACAAGTATTAAACAATTGTAAACTAGTAATATTTACATTTATCACAAATATTGAAAATAAAGCAAACAATAAGTTCCTGAAGAAAAATTGAGAAAGGACTACAATAAAGCCCCAACTATATCTGGGGTAGTAATTAATAACTTTTGTTTGATTTTCATTTTCTTTTCATTCATTTCAACTGTGTACAAAAGTAACCATAAATGGAAATACGTACTAATAATCCAGTGGCAGTTATTCCATGGTCAATGATTTTTAATATTTATGAGTATCCATAAATCCCAAATAACTTATTTCATATATATTTCAGTATATATTCCTTAAGAACATGAAAGATAACTATAAAGTATTAAGTGATTGTTGGATGACTTGAAACTGGCCATTCTGAGTAATCTATAAACCTTCCTGAAGATGTCAATACAACAATTGAGGCAGAAATTTGCACCTATAATTTATGGAAGCAAGGCCTTTTGCTCATGGGCATGGAAATTGAAGAAAAGAGTTATATTTTGATTTCATGATACCTCACATCCCGCTTATCACATGAATGTGGAAAGATGAGATACGCTTATTTGGGGTATGTGTCCTGGAATAGTGTGAATAGGCATGTACCTGGGCCATAAAGAACTTGGTTCCAAATATTAATTCTGTTTATTGTGGCTTTTGCCATATTACTTAACACTCTAGCATACAAAAGTTATCAAATGCTTTATTCATAGCTGCTAACTCATCTGGTCCTTATCATCTTTATGGAAAGAAATTGAATCTCAGTGAAGTTAAAGAATTTTCCATGGTTCATACAGTCCAATTTCTTCAAAGATAATAAGGAACAAGTGAGATAAAAATTATGAAAAATGTCAGATTCAACACCAGTTTTGTCTGACAAGAACATTACAACCTTTGCACTGTACCATGCTGGCTTTCTGTACTTTGCACTGTACCTATACTGGCTTTTCTATACTCCCTTTCCCCAAATGTCTGGTTTGTTGATGCAGGATGACTAGCACTCTAACTAAATTGAATTGGACACTCATAGAAGGGTCTAACATTGCAGGTGACTAATATGTGAGCAGGAGTGCATCCAACTCTGAGGGCCTTTAAGTTCATTAAATTTAAAAGGCTGCTTAAGACAAAGAATGTAACATTACAAATAAAAATTTAAGTATGAAAAGTAGTATTGAGTTAGACTAAGAATTCATTATATATTACAAAATGTTAAAGCTGACATATATTTAATGTATTTTAAATACTACAAAATAATGCAAAAATATTTTAAAGTAGCATAACAATATTATTAATTTCCCAAAATATTTCTATAATTCTTGTACTATATTTTGATTGCATGCTCTTCAATCACCTCTTCATATGAGTATGATTCTGTAGTATTATTTTCTGTAGAGATAAAGATCATTTAGTCTTTCCTATAGCATTGTTGATCAAATATATCATTCATTATTGATAGTTTTAGGTTTACTTCAGCTTGTTATTCATTATTGTAATCTTACAATAAAATCTTAGAATCATAAAATTATGGAAAACTTTTATCAAAATTTTTTACATATAAACTTTGAGATTTGGGATCATTTCATTTTCTTCTTCAGTGACTAATCTTAAATTGTCTTTGATTGTTAATGTGCACTAACCACACTGCCCTGGCCCATGTCAGAACTTTAAATGGAGCCTGTGCAAGAAGGTTTCCAACTTTAAGTCTCATTAGCTTTAGTGTAAAACTGAATTTTCAGATTAGTTAATTAGGCTTTTTCTTTTCTCTGAGGTTATATCTTCGTTTTATCAGGCCTTGTATCTACAAGTGGAGCATTCCAACTGTAGGCACAAAAGGTTTCTTCCTGTGACTCTGTTGCTCCCCAAAACAATGCCAGGAGCATAAACTGTCCCCCTCTGTGACTGAATTAGGCCACAAGAGCCTCCCGATCCCTTGAGTATTTATAAATAGAAGTGTACATTATAAACATACAGGCTTTAAAACACTGGGTACACTAGCTAAGTAATACAACCCCTGAACATAAGGATCTTCCACAGATTTTGGTCCTTGGTGAAGCTGAGATTAGTTAATTTCCTTCACACTTTTTTCCTGTATAAGTACAACATTTAAGATGTTCAATTAAAACAAATACCCTTAATTTCAAATGTTAGACTGTTGTATACCTAATTATTCACTGCATTACCTGGACTATTTTTATTACTTTTTCTTCTCCAGTGAAATCACTTGTAATTTTTGGTTTCTCTTTAATTTAACAGGAAAAAAAAGCATTGTAAGTGTGCCTGAGGGAAGGCTAATGTGCCTTCCTTAATAATGACCACCTCCTGGTGAGCACCATCTCCAAGAGAGAAGGAGGGAAACAAATCAAATATTTCTCTAGTGAGAAATGTGGTCCTATGTAACTGTTCACTTTCTCATACACAAGACAGACACAAATATAAAGTTTTTGTTTTGCAAACTGCTAAAGTGTTCGAGACAGGTTAAAAATGTTCTCTCAGTGTCTTTTAAAATATCATTGTTTAGATGATTACTTCAGGCCAAGTACTTCTAATTATGGGATTCAGGTCTCTTAGCAGACCACAGAGTATTAGGATCGCATTTCTTATACAAATCTTAAAATGTTACATGTCTCCTATGGGATCAGACAGGGCAGAGAAAAATTCTGAGTGCAAATCAGCACTAACCAGTACCAACATTTTATTAAAATGTATTATACATAATTTTTATTAACATTAGGCATTTTGCTTATTTTGCCCATTATTGAGTTAGAGAGGTTGGCAGTGACTTTTCATGCTGAATTGATTTTGAAACTATGTATATTAGTTGTGCCAATTAATGGTGGATATCCTTTCTACCAACTGATTTGTAATGTGAAATTCCTTGATTTACATAATTTATGGATATTCTGTTTCATCATTCCTACCTGCTTGTGTTGGGAAAAATTTTAGTTGAAGCAAACTCCAGATGACCTAGTCTATCACTATCTATCTATTTATCTATCTATCTATCATCTATGTAATTTTTGAGCACTTATTCTCTGCCCATATCCAGCTAAAAGTGGCAAAACAGAGGAATAAACAATATACATTTTGACTTTAAGAAACTGATAGGGCCCAGAATTTAGCTCAGTTGTCTAAGCATTTTCCTGGCAAGCGCAAGGTCATGAGTTTGATCCCCGGTGCCAAAAAAAAAAAAAAAGAAACCGATAGTCCAGAAAACAAGGAAGAAATGTTTAATTAGTGGGCGTAAAGTACAACCAACAATCCCAAAACTGCAGTGGCTCACTGTAAAACTTTTCCTTTAAAATTTTTATAATATATATGAGTTAGTAGATGAACTCTGCTCCATAGTAAACTGGAGACACGACCTCTATGTATAACTAGAGAAAATGTGAGAGACAGAATATAGAAGATTGAGTTTAGAAGAGTGACTGTCTTCTTCCATTTGCTAGAGTCTGTCTATAATCCTACCCAGCTGCTATAGAATATAATGTAGCTGTTGGTAATTGTGTATCTTAACCACAGTATTTTACTGTGACAAAAACCAGCAAAATACTCATGAGAAGAATAAAAAGAGTTTGTGGGATGGAGTGGGAGAGATAATCAAGAATGGCTCTGTATGTGATCCAACATGTAAAATGACTTTTGAAGAATGTTATCCAGCAGTTATCCAGCAGAAGAAGGGAGGAGCGGAGCTTGATGTAGGGAAGGGAACATCAGCAAAAAAGCAAGCATGCATAAAATAGCAAGGTGTGTGCTTAAATAATTTACAGCTCATAGGACTTACATCTACATCTTACATTTTGGTGAGTGACAGACTTTTGATCGCCTCCTGTTCTGAGGTTAATAACAGTTCTGGATCACACTGATACATACTAATTCAATTGTCCTGATCAAAAATGTATTGCTCAATTTTCAAAATCAAAGCAGTTTATTTTAAATAAATTGGAAGTCAAGCAGTCAGCATGACCTAGTTAAGAACTTTATTCAAAAAGAAAAAGAACTTGGAAATGAATCTCTTAGAATTGTATCTCCATCTATTTGTGAAAACACAGAAACTACATATTTTAAGGATGTGTGGAGAAGCACAATTTGGTACTTATTTTTTCCTGCAGTGAAATTGACCACAAAATTTTCTGTTATGATGCTCAAATATATTTTGCTGTGGGCCCATTGAAGAACATTTAAATTAAAGATGATTGAACTAAAAATTTAATCTTTTTCCTGTATTTATAGGGTTGACATTGGTGTAACAAAGTTTAGAACTCTTCTGTGCCCTAGAACACTTAGAATTTTGTAAATATCTATATATTGCCTAAATCCAAAATCTATCTGCATAAAAATTTCTTTTAGGAAAGAATAAAGTTCTTGGCTCAGGGAGGTATTTCAAAACAAGAGTTGCTGCAATGAAAGACATATTTCTTGGACCATTTTTAAATATGAGAAAAATGAATAGTACATCCAAATGTGGAATCTATATCGATAGAACTGGAGGTGGGGTGGGCGTTAAATAGTGCTTAGGGGAAAGACAGGAGGGAAGGAAGTTAAAATAGGATCAATAATGTTTATCTTGAAACTTGGCAGTCACATATAGGATTCTATGGTAGAAGGATGGCAAAGAAAGTCAAGAAATGAAAAAGTATCATAAGTTTCAGACAAGACCACAATAGTAAATCAATACAGGTAGAATTAAAAGAGCTAATACATTAACAGCATTTAACACCATATTTGATACTTAATAAGGACTCAGTAAATGTTAGTTGTTGTTATCATTCGTGTTAGTGTTTGCTTTGCCTTATTAGGCATTAACAGTTTAAAAGACTACCTCTTCTTGCTCAGTTTATTTCCTGTTTTGTCTAATAGATTTAGTTATTCTTGATAACTAATGTTGAAACATTGAAAATAATACATCTCTCAAAGCTGAATCTCCAGACTCTATTCTTCCTTCCCCCACCATTCCTCTTTTAGACAAAATTTTGTGTTTGCCTTACTCTATCACAAAATTCCAGTGTGTTTTTCTCCTCCTCATTTATTATAACTTTGTACTTTCCTGGAAGCTTCTTGAGGACAACTACACATCTTTTAATCCTTATCTCCCCAGACAGATTATTACATGCTTAGCACACAGTAGATACTTGAATGAATAGACAAAATCTAAGTTTACCTAACCCTTTCACATCCATTGTATCCTCAGATTTGTTCAGTAATGTAAGTGTTATTATGAATTAAAGCACTAATGCTTAGGCTTAGAGAGGTTTGACAATTTTAATCAAGGTATTAAGAAATACTGTCTGATTCCAACCTTCCTATCTTCCTACGCATCCCACCAAAACATGCCATATTTTCTTGGAATTTATGATGGTGAAAAATGATAGTGGTCTGAGAATTGAGAGACCTGTGTTCTAGAATTGTTCTGTTCTTCCTTTAGGGTACTGAAAATTATATGATGTCTTATCTTCTTTACCAAATCCCTGTGAACTCCTTGGCAGCATGAAAAGCTCTTTTATGCACTTCTATTTCCAGCACCTAGTACATAGCTTGGTGGAAAAAGTTCTCATAATACAGAAATATGACTGATTGGATGAAAACATGAATGCATTCAGTTATTTTTTTATAAGAACTACAGCAATAAGGCTTCATACACATAAGTACAGAGAACTTTTGAATTTTTTTATTTTCATACCTCGTATAGATCTGACAATGCTGATTGGAGTGAGGTAAACAGAATCTCAGAGGATCTAGGGAATATACCAAATTTTATACTCTTCATGAAGAACTGGGAGGCCGATTAGGGTATATGTGTCTCTATATACCATGCCTTATCCTCACTATCTCTAGGCCGTTTAAAATCTAGAGAGATTTTTGCCTTTACAGAAGTAGGAATAAAAGGAGACCAATGCTTAAATGGACAGAAGTATTACTGCTAGAACCCCAGTTCATCTGGGATGACACACATGGAGATTCTTTTTGGTGTACTTTATAGCAATGCTTCTCAAACTTCATTGTGTGTAGAAATCATTTGAGCTTTTGTTAAAATAGATTCTTAGTTTCTAAGTCTGCTACCAGGCTTGATGTTCTCTGTATTTAACAAATTTCCACATGGTGCTGACACTACCAATCCAAAACCAGACCCTGGAGAAAAAGACTTTGTATCAGTCCTGTCTCCTCCTGATCCTGGGTCTGTAAAGTGGATTGCTGTATTCTTCAGGGTCCCCACTTCATCACTTTTATCTCCAAAAAAAAATTTATGCTATTTTCTCAAGTAAATATTTTTAGTTCACAAAGAATTATCACCCAAGTTTACAATCACTTGGGCCAGGATTTTATCACTGAGGAAAAGAATTTAAACTTTGTATTTTATCCAGTGTAACAGATAGAGTGCATACTAGACTGCTCACTCTGACTGAAATGTAAAACTTCCCAAAGCAACTGCTTGAAATTTCTTTGTCTGACAGATGTCTTTAGAGAGTATTGGTTGGGTCTCAGAAGTGGTAAACAGAGATCCAGAAAGCATTCTTTTTCCTTTTGAGAACAAAATGCTGGGAAAGTCATGAAAAGAGAGTGGAGCTGAAGTTCTGTGCCCTTCTTTAGCTGAGCCACCTGTGATAAGTACTCTAGGTTTCTGTAAAACAGTGTATTATTTTTATCACAACATATTTTTACTTATCAATTTTTATCAAAATTACAGATGATATCTCCTCCATAAAATCATGAACTTCTTGAAGGTATAACTTTGTGCTACTGATGACTTCCACTGATGAGAACACTGAGTATCTGAATATAATACATTCAATATAATACATATTCATAACTGAAGTTGACCCAATAAAAAAACTGCATGTCTGGGAGAAAACCATAATATGTAAAACATTACAATACTAACAGTTTTGTATATTACTTTTGTATTGAAAAGATTATTGGTTATCTGACCAATTACAAAGCTCTGTTGATTTTACATTCTGTTACCTCTTAAATTCATCTTTTCTTAACAGTTGTGTTTTCATTGTCCAATTGTTTAATCATTTTTATGCCTAAATCTTGTAATCTAAACAACTACTTTCAAGATAACAATATGCAATACATTAACTGGTGTTAATTTCATATTTCTTTTTTTTGAAATTCAGAATTGTTTTTTATCTTTTTCTGTTTGTTTTAAAAATAAAAATAATAAATTCGTCTCTTCTCTTACACTGTAGAATCAAAAGTTGTATCTCTCACCTGGGCTAGCCTAGCAGGCTTCTAATTTATCTTCTTTCATCCCCCTGTTAACTTTCTGAAACTGTCTTTTAATGAAAGCTTGATGTTTTAAAATTTAAAAATCTGATAATATGGCTACCTTTTTAAAAACTGTAGTGACTTTCCATTGTATGAAATATGTATGAAATATTTCTTTACAGGGCCTGTGTTGCCTTTACTGAATTGGCATGTACTTACACCTCTAGACTTAGTTAATACTTCTCCCTCAGTGAGTTTTGACCTTAGTATTACTGACCTTCTTTCAACCCTTTGTCTTAAGCATGTGTGTTTTAGGCACAGGAAGGAACATAAGATGTTTCTTTGCCAGAAACACACAACCCTTTCTCTATTTATACTTAGTAAAACCCTTTATATTTTAGTTAAATTGCCAGCTTCCCTCAAGGAAATCATTCATGACTCTACAAATCGAGGTGTTTGTTTGTTTATTTGTTTTATGTTCTCATACTCCTTGGTACATCCATAGCAGATAGCAAAATTATAATTAAATGGTTTTTTAATTGTTTACTCAGCGTTAGTCTCTTTAATTTTGAGTTTCATGATTGTAGGAAGCTAGATTTATCATGTTCACTTATATAACCACAGATCTTGGCACAATGCTTTGCACTTAGAAATATTTAGCAAATATTTAGAGAATTGATAAAATATCTGTCTTGGTTACTTTTCTCTTGCTGTTGAGACAAAATACCTGATACCCAACATGAAGGAAGGAAAAGTTTATCTTACAGTTTTTGGTGGTTTCAGTCCATACTCAGCTAGCTTCAAGGCAGTATGGCATGGCTGAGGAACAACCATTCATGGTGGCTGCAAACACCAAGAACAAAAAGGGAAAGAGAGGGAAAGCATGCCTCCTCCCCGCCCTTACATTGTATGTCGGCTCTGCCCTGAGCGAGTAGGGCACGCCCACCACTAATCCCAGCACAAGACAACCGACCAATCACAAACACTAGATTCAGCTGCCTCTATGATTGCATGAGGCTTGAGCGACCATCTGAACACAAACCATAGCAATATAAAATCACTTAACCCATTTTATTGCATTGCTGTTTGTCTTTTTATTATTTGATGACTTTTAAATTTTTTATCTTTATTAACATGTTTCAAATACATAATTATTATATTCCTTGTGAGGAGTTGGTGCTGTACTTAACACACTTTAGTACAGTTTTCATCTATTTCCCCTCTCCTCCCTTTTCCTTCGTTGCTTGCTCTCCTTCACTTTTACAAAAGTTCTGTCTCCCTATTTCCTATTATCCCTTTTATTTTGCCCTTTAGACTTTGAATTTCTCATATAAGAGAAACCATGTGACATTTAAGTTTATGTGACTCATTTGCTTCAGTTAAGAATATGGTATCAAGGTATATTCATTTTCCTACAAATGACTCAAATTTATCATTCATGGCAGAGTAGTACTCCATTGTGTATAATTATCATGTTTTCTATATTCATTCATTGTTGATGGACAAATAGGCCTTTTTCAAAATTTACCTATCATGAGTTATGGTATTATAATCATGGGTATACATATATCAATATAATATGTTACCTTTGGCTCTTTTGGAGAAGCCTAGAAATGGAATACCTGGTTCAAATGGAATTAAAATTTTAGTTTCTTAGTTTCCATTCCCACCAACAATATAAAAGGGTGCTTTCCCCCCTGAAATCTCATTAGCATTTATTATTTGACTTCTTGACTAAATCCGTTCTTTCTGGTATAAAGTAGAATCATAGTATTGTATTAATTTGCATTCCTCTAGTGTCTAGAGATGTTGAATATTGTTTCATGTGTTTATTGGCCATTTTTACCTCTTCTTCTAAAAATTGTTTAGTCGTTTCAGTTGCATATTTTATTTGGGGGTGTCTATAATTATTTGAATTCTTTATATGTTCTAAACATTAGTTCTTTGTCCTGGGAATAACTGGAAAAATTTATCCCCATGTTTTAGGTTGCCTTTTCACTCTGTTGGTTGCTTCCTTTTCTGTGTTGAACCTATTTAATTTGATATGATCCTATTTGCTGATTCTTAATTCTATGTCTTGTACAATTGAAATGTGGTTCAGAATATCATTGCCTGCATTTGTTTCTTCAAGAACATTATCTGTTTTATCTTCCAGCAGATTGTTTCTGCTTTAACATTTGGGTCTTTATCCATTTTAATTTTCTTTAGTACAGGATGAGATATATGGTCCAGATTCAATCTTCTGTATGGGGATAGCAAGTTTTTCTAGCATCATTTGTTAAAGAGTATATTTTTCCTGCAGTGTAAATTTTGTCCTCCTTGTCAAAGATCAGGTAGCTGAATGTTCCTGAAATTGTTACTGCATCCTCTGTTTTGTTCTACTGATTTTCATGTTTGTTTTTGTGCCAATATCATGCTGTTCTTAGCACTGTAGCTCTGCAGTCTAACTTGAAATCCAGGATGGTGATGTCTCCTACCTTGTTTGTGTTTCCCAGAACTGATTTTGCTACTCTGGGTAACTTTTAGTTCCATATGAATTTTAAGAATGTGTTCACTAGTTCTGTAAGGAATGCTATTGGCATTTTGTTTGGGATTGCATTAAATCTGTATGTAAATTCTGCAAGTGTGACCATTTGGCAAATCACTTCTACTTCTGCATGAACAGTGCATATCTTTCCATTATCTGATATCTTCTTCAATATCCTTGTTGCAGTACTGTATTTTTTGTTGTAGAGATCTTTTACTGCCATAGATAGGTTAATTTCTAAGTATTTTATTTTTATTGATGCTATGATGTATGTCATTGTTTTCTTGTTTCTTCATGAATTCATTATTGATGTACAAGTACCCTATTTATTTTTTAAAATTCTTAAATTTTGCTATTAACACATTTTTACAGTACATAATGTTTACTTCCTTATGTAGAGTTGATATGTGTACACAACATATCTTAATTTGTTTTTTTCATTTTCCTTCCTTCCTTAATCCCTCCAACCTTTATCATTTGTTCCTCTTCTGAGAAAGATCTAGCCTCCTACTTCATATTGTTTATCTATTATTTTGTTCTTTATTTATATTTTGGAATTCTCATAGAATACTAACTATGCAATATTTAAGTTTGTGTGTCTGAGTTTTTTCACTTAGTATTAAGGGCTCAAGATGCATCCATTTTCTGACAAAAGACAAAAGTTTATCTTTCTTTGTAGCAGAGTAATACACTATTGTGTGTATAAAATGCAAAGAAACCTACAAAACGGAGAGAGGGAGTTGTCTCAGCTATTCCTTAGTACAAGACTGATATCTAGAATATATAAGGAATACAAAAATATTATACCCTCCAAAATTAAAGAACCAATCAAAATGATCAAATGAAATTTAATAGACTCTTTACAGAAGAATAAGTGTGAATGGTCAAAAAGTATATGAAGAGGCTCTCAGCAGCACTTGACATTAGAGAAATTCAAATTAAAACAAGATTGAGATACCTTTTTACTCCAGAAAGAATGGCCATGATCAAGAAACCAAATAATAACAAATGCTAGAAAATCTGAAAGGATAAAGGAATCTTTCTATATTGCTGGTGGGAATGTAAACAAGTATAACCACTGTAGAAATCACTATAGAAATTCTTTAAAAACTAATGCTAGGTGAGTATGGCAGACTTTAGGGAGCCTGCAGGGGAGAGACCCTGGCGCCTCGGGACCTGCACCATGCGGTTGACTCGGGGTACTGGGAGAACAAGGAACTTCTCCCCTCTCTGGGGGGCGGCTGAGAGTGTGGCCGACTTTCGGCAGCCTGAAGGAGAGACCCTGGCACATCGTGACCTGCACAGTGTGGTTGACTTGGGGTGCTGGGAGAACAAGGAACTCCCCCCCTCTCTGGGGGTGGCTGAGAGTGTGGCCAACTTTTGGCAGACCAAAGGAGAGACCCTGGCACCGTGTGATTGACTCCGGGTGCCGGGAGAACAAGGAGCTCCACCCCTCACTGAAGGCAGCTGAGAGTGTGGCAGACTTTCGGCGGCCTGAAGGAGAGAGACCCTGGTGCATCGGGACCTGCACTGTGCGGTTGACTTGGGTGCCGGGAGAACAAGGAACTCTTCCTGTCTCTGGAGGGCGACTGTGATCCTGCCTGCATGTGGGCTGAGAATCAGACATCTCATGTCGTCCTGTCCCCCATGCCATGTGCCCCCTCCCCCTCCCCCCTGCCTAGTAAGTGGGAGCCAGTGAACTACACATCTTGTGAAAAGATTGGCTATGTTCTTTAGTATGAACTCTCTATATGCAAAGATAAGGACAACCATTTGGAAGAAAACAAGAGACAATATGACAGATAGTGAAGATCTCTGGCTGTCTAGCTTTGAAATTTATGCTTTCTTATGTCCCATTCTGTTCTGTTCTGTTGTGTTTAATTTTATTCCCTTTTAAAATTAAATAAAATTAAAAAAAAATAAAAGCTAATTCTAGAAATTTCATTTGACCCACATAGTCTCATTCTGGATATTTCCCAAAATGTGTTAAAGATGCACTATTAGAGTGATGGATGCATACACATGTTTATAAAAGCACAATTCATAATAGCTAAATCTTGGAAGCATCCTATATGTCCATCCACAGATGGGTGAAAAAAAATGTATTTATCCTAGAGATTTGTGTGTGGCTTTCTATGACTTTTATGAATTTGGTCATTAATTTTATGAGTCATTTGGCAGATTTTTAGGGCTCCTCTATGAATAGGATCATGTTATCAATAAATAATAATTTAGCCTCTTTCTTTCTTATACATATCTCTTTTATTTCTTTCTCTTGCCTGACTGTGCTGGCTAATATTTTCTGTACTATATTGACAGACGTGGTGATAATGGACATTGTTGGCTAGATCCTAATTTTAGATAGAAAGGTTTTAGGTTTTCCCCATTTAATATAATGTTGGTAGTAGGTTTATCATGAATAGATTTATCAGATTGAGATAATGTCCCTCTATACCTATTTTCTTCAGGTTTTTTCCCCCCATAAATGAATGCTGGCTTTTGTCAGAGGTGTTTTTGTCCTTGCTTCTCTTTATGTAATATATAACATTTATTGATTTGTAGATGTTGAACCAATTTCGCATCCCCTGCATGTGCTTGTGGCATATGATCACTTTTGTTATTTCTTGCATTCTGTTTATCAGTATCTCTTAAAGTTTTTACATTCATATTCATTTAAAAGATTGGCCTTTAGTGCACTTTCTTTAGTTGGGTGCTTTTAGTTTTTGGATTCAGCTTAATGCTAATTTTCAGGAGGAACTTTTGGAGTATTTTTTCCCTTTCAATTTCATTAAAGAGTTTGAAGACCATTGGTGTTAGGTCTTCCCTGCAGTTGTGAATCCATGAGGTCCTGGACTTCTCTTAGTTGGTAGGTTTTTAAAATTATTTTCTTAGCTTCATTACCTGTTATTGCATTATTTAGGGTTTTTAAATGTTTTAGTTTACATTCTTTCCAAATAATTGCTAATAATCTGAATTTCAGTGGCATCCATTGCAATTCCAATGTTATCATTTCTAATTGCATTGGTTTGAATACTGTGTGTGTGTGTGTGTGTGTGTGTAAGATTGACTAACAATTGTGGGGTTTTTTTCCTTCAAAGAACTAGTCTTTTGATTCATGTATTCTATATATGGGTTGTTTGTTTGTTTGTTTGTTTTTTAATTTCATTGATTCCTATTCTGATTTTTAAAATTTCCTTCCTTGTACTAGCTTTGGAGTCAAATTGTTCTTATTTTTCAAGTTTTTTTTTTTGAGCTTTTTCTGTTTGTCTGATGTCAGCATTCATAGCTGTAAACCTCCCTTTTAGGACAACTTTGATTATTTTGCATATGTTCTGGTATATTGTACTAGCATTGTTGTTTGTAGGAACATGTCTAATTTCTTTTTTCTTTTCTTTTTTTTTCAACTGGGGATCAAACTCACAACTTTTCTCTTTCCAGGCAGGCACTTGTACTGTTAAGCTAAATACCTGGCCTTGTTGTCTAATTTATTTCTAGATTTCTTTTGTGATTAATTGATAATTTGAAGCCTACTTATTTCCTTGTGTTTGTATAATTTTTATTTCCCTTGCCATTGATTTCTAGTTTTGCTCCACTATGATCAATAATATGCATGGGATTGATTCTTCTGTGTTATGGCTACCATGTGGCTTGTTTTAGAGAAAGTCTTTATTCTGTTGTCAGGTCTGTTCATATCTGTTAAATTAATTAGTTCAAAATTTAGTTCACCTCTGCTATTTCTTGTGGATTTTTTTTGTTTGTTTGTTTACTTGAACTGACAATTTGTGATAGTGTGTTATTGAGGCTTCCCACCATAATCATATTGATGTTTGCCTGATCTTTTATGTCCAGTAGCATTTGGTTTTAGAAGTTAGGTGCACTTGTGTTTGGTGTATATGTGTCTATAATTGTTGTCTCTTCCTGTTTAATTATTCCTTTAACGAACATGTAGTAATCGCCTCTGCCTCTTCTGACTAGCTTTGCCTTGAGGTTCACTTTATCTGCTAACAGGATGTCTATTCCTGATTGTTTTTGGCTTGCCATTTTATAGTATATTTTTTCATTCTTTAATTTTTAGTCTATTTATTGATTCCTTTTGAATTACATGTGTTTCTTATCTATAGCATATAATTGGGTTCTGTTTCTTCACCCAGTCTGCCAATCTGTGTCTTTTTGTTGGGGATTTGAGACCATTCTCATCGAGGTTTATTACTGAAACTATCCCCAATGTTGTATTGTTTTCCTGTTGCTAATTCTCTTTTTGCTTGGAGGTTTACATTGCCTGTTGAGTTCATTATAGTTCTCTTTTATTCTTTTTGGCATTGTCGACTTTATTGTCTTCTTTGGTCTTTTTGAGACAGTATCTTGTTATGCAGTTCAGGATAGCCTTGAGCTCACTGTATAGCCCAAGCTAGACTCGAATTGTAGCAGTTTCCTGCCTCAGCCTCTTATGTGCTGGGATTACAGGAGTGTGACGCCACACACAGCTCTGTTGTTTTTTATTTTATTTTATTTATTTTCTATTGTCTTTTTAAAGGAAATACTTCAGTTTTTTTGGAGTGCTAATTTCATGCTTATGAATGTCTTAAGGTACACTTTGCCATTGAAAGACTTTATTTGTCCACAGTTTTGAAAGATGATTTTGCAAAATGTAATGATCTGGATGGGAAGTTGTCTTTTTCCTAGGGTTTAACACACTTCATACTCTCCTGTCCTTTCAGGCTTTTGTTGAGAAATCTTGAAATTGTAATGGATTTATATATTAAAGTGTTTTTTTTTTCTTTTGTCTAAATCTCTTAAAACTCTCTTCTTATGGTGGACACTTGGAATTCTGACTGTGATGTGCAGTGTAGAAGTTCTTCTCTGATCATATCTTTTTGGAGTTTAATATGCCTCATTTATCAGTATGTCAGATTCTGTCCTCTTCTTTGGAAAGGTTTTCCTATTATTTCAGTACACAGTATGTTGATGTAGTTTATTTTGTCTTCTAATTTTTACACTAATGTCAATTAATGTTCTTTAATTGACAAATAAATTGACAAATAAATGCATCATTTAGTCATTGTTGGATCCAATTTTCATATTTTCTTGTTTTTATGGTGTCTATGAATAAATTGCTCACTGACATAAATCTTTTGGTTCTGATAGTGTCCTTATATTGGTCACTTCTTCTGCCCATTTTTCAATAGACTTGTTGCTGTCCTGGATTTCTGTTGCATATATTCTTGGGTTCAAATTCTTTGCTAAAGTGGTCACTCATAGTTTGTATCATTTTGTTTAGTTCATGTATTTTTTATTAGTGTCTTCTGTAAACTCACTGAAAATTTTAAGTTTTCTGTTTTATTATCTTCTTTGAGCTCACTAGGCACCTTATTGATTTATTTCTTAATCTTGTGTTTTATAATTTTTAGTCATTTAGCTATGTGGTTTTTGAAGTCTACCCCTTCCCTTGCCACATGAATTAGCTTTGAGGGAGTTGTGAGTTTTGGAGGCATTTTGTTGCCTTCTGTCATATTTTGTGTGTGTGTGTGTGTGTGTGTGTGTGTGTGTGTGTCTGTGTGTGTGCACATATGCATTCCCTGAGGTTTGTGAGTACTTATAGTACAGAAATTTGTTAGCATGGTAATGTTTAGTTAATGTATGCTTTTTAGTGACTGTGTTTGACTAACTGTAGGCCTTTGCCTCTGTCCCAAGATCCATTCACCTTCATAATTTGAGAGGAGATGATATGGTATAATTGTCTCAGCACATCTCCAGAAATGGATTCCAGTATTGTTAATAATACAAAAGCAATTAATATATTGGCATGCAGAAAAAAACCAATTCATAGCAACACTTACATCACACTGGCAGTAGCATCTAAATCAGTAAAAATAATAGTGTCCAAAACAAACCAGATATTGACATACTGTAAGTACCAAAACATTACCACCCTCAATCATAAGAAAGGAATTATAATTTTTGTATAAACAGACAAGCCAAATATTGACATTCATTAAATACCTACTAAATGCAACAACTATACATTCACAAAAAATAGAAAAGAATCCTACAATAATAGCATAGATTTATCTATCTTAGTATTAACAAAACTTAATGGTGATAATACTATACCCCCCAAATAAAACCTAACCAGAAAATAAGCCCTAGTATGATTTTTCAAGATGCTTGTAATATAAGCCATACTCCCAAAATAACCCCCAGTTAAAAATCATTTAGTATATCCATTGCAATATATGTTGGACATTTTGAATTATAATAATTATTATAATTAGATGTGAATAAATAATCATATTGACATTAATACTTTAAATAAGTAGTAATATAAATTAGAATTAAGTATTTGTACTTACCCAAGTGGATGTCTTTTGATGAGGGCTAAATACCTATGTAAACAAATGCACTTGAGAGTTATCAACAAGTGACCAGAGTAAAGACACAACACATAAATAACACGTGCATAATGAATGGATGTGATTGTATCTAATATGAATCTTCATGATTCAATATGTTGTGTGTTGTAACAGTTGTACTTAATACATTCTTAATGAATGTACTTAATTAAATAAATGTTTTCTGAGTTTGCTGTCTCCAACTTGTTGTCACTTTTATGTGACCATCATTCTTTACTATTACCATTTTTGCTGCCACTCCTATCTCATAAATCTTCAATTAACACTTTATTTAATGGAAACTATTGGAGCATAGCCTGTAAGAGGCTATAGGGTGCATGAAAAATTTATATGATAAAACACACAGAGTAGTGTTACCAGTGCACTCTGAGCAGGCTACATGGACAAGAAGAGCTCACTTAAGGAGATCTCTTTTGGCAGATATGTGAGTTTGGAACCAATGGTTCTACGGGAAATTCAGTCACAACAAACTCAAACTGTAATCAGGGGTTTGGACAGTTATAATGATGTTCCAGAAGACAATGATATGCTTGTATTTGAATAAATGTAGATTTGTTCTACATGAATAAATGAATAAATTTAGATTTTATACATGAAAAATAAGATATCTCATGAAAATAAGTCTCATTGCATTTTTGGAGCAAAAATTTATATAAGAGCCAGTTTCATTTCCAGGGAAATACGGTAGTAAAGACAATATTGTTAATAACACAAAAGCAATTCATATATTGGCATGAAGTATAAGGAACAAGAGATAAAAGAATAAAACTTTAAGAATTAAGCAACAAAAGATGAGGAGAGAAAAATGAGATAAGAGAAAAGATTCTATTTTTACTCTTATTAAGGAATAAAAGGATAGTAGTGGGATTAGATAAAGGTATTAGAAAAGAATAAACCAAAAAAACAAGGAAAAGATTGAAAGAAATAAAGAGGAAAAAACCTAAAACCAGTGAAGAAGTGAAAAGAAGTGAGTTAAAAATAAATTCCCCTGTAGTTTTGATTGATTGATTTTTTTCCAGCATTGGGAGTCATGGAATCCAGGAAGTCATGGTTTTCTCCACCCAGACTTATGCTTTGTGTGTCTGTGATATACTCCTGCTTCCACTCCAGGGGCCGCTGTCTCCTTTCAGCCAAGGTTGTGGCAACAATCCAAGCCAAAATGTGTCCTTGCAGAAGACTGAAACTAGATCCATGCCTATCACCATGCAAAAAGATAAAGTCTAAATGGATCAAAGACCTAAACATTAAAACAGAAACACTCAATCTACTGGGAGATAAGGTAGGTAGAAGTCTTGGAGACATAGGTGTAGGCAGAGAATTCATGAACAAAATGCAATCCTCATGGGAAACGCTTCAGGAATCAACTACTGGGGTCTCATATTATTGGAAAATTTCTGCACTTCAAAATAAATCACCAGCAGAGTGAAAAGAAAACCCACAGAATGGGACAGAACTTTAGCCAGCAACCTCTCAGACAAAGGACTTATATCAAGAACATATAAAGAATTGAAAAACATCAAGCTGCCCAAATTCGAAGACCCTCTCCAAAAATGAGCATCTGAGATGAACACACAGTTCTCTGATGAAGTTATACAAATGGCAAATAAATCTATGAAGAAATATTCACCATCACTGATTATTTGAAAAATAAAAATTAAAACAACATTGAGGTAACATCTCACTCTGGAAAGAATAGCTGCCATCAAGAAATCAACTGATAACAAATGTTCATGAGGCTGAGGAGAAAAAGGAACACTGCTCCACTGTTGTTGGCAGTGTAGATTGGTACAAACACTATGGAAATCAATATGGAGAATTTTCAGAAGACTAGGAGTGGAAGCTCCATTCAACCCAGCTATTCCCTTCCTGGGTATTTTCCCAGAAGAACTGAAAAGGTCATATCACAGTGATATATGTGCAACCCTGTTCATAGCAGCCCAATTTGTAATAGCTAAATCTTGGAAACAACCAAGATGCCTATCAATTGCAGAGTGGATTAAAAAATTGTGGTATGTTTATACAATGGAATATTACTCAGCTATGAACAAGGATGATCTTGAGGCCTTTAGAGGGAAATGGAGACAACTTGAGACTATCTTTATTAGTAAATAAATAAGAATCATATTTATAAATATCACATTGTATCTCTAGTGTAAAAAGTAATAAGAACTGTAGGAGTAATAAAACCCAAAATGTGTAATTGCTACTACAAAAAAGAGAAGAAAAGAAAGTGCTCTAAAGGGTATATTTGCATGTATGTTTAAGTGTGTAAGAGGAATGACCATATTACTGTTTCTGTTAGATCGTGGAGCAGAACTGTTAACAGTCTCACTGTTTGAATGTCTACTTTGTACGTTTTAATTTTGTAACTTGAACAACTATTTGATAGATGACAGTAATGATTTCTTGGTGTTTTTTGTTCTTTTCTTTTTTTCCTTGGAATTATGTATTGTTGCTACCCTTTTTTCTGTTTTGTTTTGTTTTCTCTTTAAATAAAATTAATAAAAAAGAATTTATGTATACAGGAAGCTAGGAGATAGACATACCCAATTACAAAGATAGAACCCTTAGATATATCTTTCTCTAGAAGGAACTAAGTCTGGGGTATTTTGAGCATATTGTTTATGGTTTGGGCCAGAGATGAGGCTAGAGAGGTAGAGTTCAGATTATGAAATTTTTTTACTGACACATAATTAGGCCTGAACCTATTTTTTCTTTTGTAAGCAAAATCATTAGATTATTTTAACCATTAAATTGCAATGGCCATATTCCTACTTTATTGTTTTATTTCTTTATAATTCAAAAGGTTACAGGGCAGACAAATAACACCGTTAGGCAAAAGTAGTTTTTAAAAAAAATTTTTAATGAGATCATATGAACCTTGTCTTAGAAGGTGGATACTGATAAACTAGAAAATGTCATAATCAGAAAGTAGCAAATACTTGGTATTAGCAGTGAGAGCCAATATGAAGTCAAATAAATAACACTAGCTGAGGAACCAGCAGAAACAGCAAGGATCAGAGAAAGCAATAGTTATGGTGGCTTTAGCCAACTGCTCTTAAGCCAAAATGTAGAGATTCTGTCGGTGGTACATCCTTAAGTTATCAGGAACTGATTTTGAGATAAGTTAGCAGTCTGCTAATAGATAGATAGGAGTTGTACATTGATATTGAGGCAAAAGTTCTGAGAGCCCACATTTGAACTCTAGAACCTTGTGAAATCAGAACAGTGCAAGGGAGAGTCATCATTGTGGGAAAAGGAACTCCCAATGAATTCCTATAACAAAAGCCATATTTAGTTTTAGAAGGTCAATTATGAATGGTAGGTAATTCTTCCTGAGGAAGAGCTACAGTTTTGTAGTTTAATTGAAGAGCTGTGGGCTGTTGGAGAACATGCCCAATATTAGAGAAATAGATACCAAGACTCATTGAGCTTTTTAGCATGCTAATTAACCTTTCTGAGCTTCTGTGACCCCTCAAGTTGATAATATAAATTTCACAGAGTTGTTGAAAACAGCTAATGTGATAATTAATGCAAAATCTCCAACTTCTCTGAGGAGATATCATAGGTATAATTAAATAATATTTTAGCCTTCTTACAGTTTATTCTTCAATGAAAAATGTGTTTGACTGTTAGAGTAAGCTTCTAGTATGGAAGAACAGGGCTTGAATTATGAAGAGGTGTATATGGCAGTATCATAAAATAAAATACCAGAGCTACACAGAGTATATGTGGTTTGTATCTAGCTGGACTAGTAAGAATTTAATTCAGTGTAAGCTTTGGAATGGCCTTGCTATGTCACATTCAACTCGCACACATGAATTTAATAGAATAAAATTAAGTTGCAAAGTTTACTTTCCAGGGTGGACCTTGCTATACAGAAGACCTATTTTAGTTAATAAATCTAAAGCTAGAATAAAAAGCTCCACTTTTGCATGGCTTTAAACTACTAACTGTATTGAACTGTTTTCTTTGGTAAGAGATTGCCTTTGTAGTTGATTGCATGTCAAACAAAAGACAGCTATATGAGGACTCATAAAAAGCAATTTATTTTAACTTAGGCACATGGTTCCAATGAAATGCAAAGTTACAAAGAGAAGAAAAGGCACATTATATTGCTTTAAAAACCCCTATTTCTTTTTTCTGTCCTTAGGAAGTTTTTAGAAGATATCCTACATGGGTATATTTTAGACTATGCCACTTTATATTTTTCTAGTCTTTTAAAATTGAACAAGTCAACCATCCTTACTTTCTTGAAGCCTTTGCAAATTAACTACATTTGAGACAAATAAATTCCAGGCAATCTTTTTTCTCATATGAATGCAGTGTTTTAATCAGCTAAGGGTTGTTCTTGTTTCCAAAACACCTTCCAGCACAGGGAACTCCAGCCAGTTGGTCTCTGTAGAACTAGTTCTCCACTCAGCCTGGATCATGTGGCCCAAGTGGTGGAACAGCCTGCACGGCAGCCTATACTTGTTATAGAGCCTTCCTGTGTTTTGGGCTTTACTCAAAATTAGTGGTTAGTAAATGTTTTGCCATTAAGTTCACAGTAGTTGCTGCATCTTGTTTCCTAGTCTAGTTAGCATGGTCACCAGTGTGACACCTGGTGGAAAACAAAAAGACAGTCAAGATCTCTCAAAACTAAGTTGTGATACATGGCTGTAGAGTTGTTGATATAATGCAGAAGTAGGACAATAAAAGTGCGCTGCTAGCTTTCCCAGATAAAAGCAGATTGCTTCTGGTGGTCTTTATGGATAGATCAGTAACTGCATACCAGGTACCAAGACATGTTAATCTGCTCAAACAAGGAAACCAGATCCGGTACAACAGCTGAAACTGGATCTATCACTTTATTAAGCTTATAGTAATCACTGTCATTCTTCAAGGTCTATCTATCTTCTGCACATGCTAAATAAGAAAGTTAGATGTGGAAGTGGTATGTTCTTCCATTTCTGCATCTTTCAAGTCTCTGATGGTAGAATTAAAATTTGCAATAGGTTTTTGTTTTTGATATAATGTATTCCTTGGTAGAGATAATAATTCTAACACCACACATTAAGGGGAAAAAAGGGCATCTGGTCAAATATTCTTCCAAATATTGAGTATATTTATCCTAATTATGCATTCTGGAATTAGAAAAATCACTATGGGATTATTCAGTGACCTATTTAATGAACTGTTTGTCAGCCCTTGGCTAAAAGTCTGTTGATTATCTAAGTTCCAAAGCCACCTACTCTTAATGGGAGGCTGCAGTGATGTTTTGGGTTTCTTGGAATCAGTGGTAGTTTAGAACCTGTGTCCTATAACCCACTGAATGTCTGATAAATTTCTTTTCTCTGATTTATGGTTACCTGGTAAAAGGTGGTAGGGCCCTTTGAGGGAGTATGAAAGAAAAATGTACATTATAACTTTGGTGAGGCACCAGGTTTCTTCCTCAAGTATATCTGGCCTCCCCTTCACTTGTGGCATTTTGAATTTGCAGCCTGGCACAAGCCTGAGAATTTGTTGAGGGACTGTTTCTTTTTTGCTACCATTTGTGGTAATTTTTTTTTCATTAATCCTAAAAATTTTCTTCTTGTATAAATTCAGTAAAACTTCAATAGACCTCTTATGTATTTCACTTCTGGGAACACCATGATTAATTAGCCAACACTATAATTCTACATGTGTCAGGATATTTTGATAATGGCTTGCTTCTGCTGCATTATGGTAAATATGTCTATTTTGCCTTTAGTGGTTAAGAAAGAGCAATGTGAGAACTCTTCAAAGATGCTGGTATGCCCCTCACAAATTTGTTTCTTAAAGTATTAGTTAAAGGCATATTTTATGGAGCATAAAATGGTTTTTACTTGAGAAATTGATGCCATTGTTTCCATTTTCCTGAGCCTCTGAAAACCCTCATCAACAATAAATCAAGAAATACTGGGCATCTCCAGTTCATTCATGGTGGGCTATCTTTTGAACCATATTTCTGCCAACCATCCAAATAAACTATTACCACAGTTTTTTTAACAGCAGGAGCTGCAATATTAAATCCAGAATCCCCACTTAATTGCCATGTCAAGAAATTATCCTGATCCATGTTTATATTTCTTCCATTATTATCCAATACTTTTAAAATCCATATTCATACCTGTTCCCCAGATCTCCTACTGTAAGAATTAGAAAGCAGAAGAAATTATTTGACAGTATAGCATGAATTGTCATGAGTCACACTGTTTATGTCACTGTTAGGAGCCTTTTGAGACCTGAGCCTACTTTTAGGCCCAGCAGCAAAAGTGTGATTAGGTTGCATCCTGAGGGACATCAGTATTGTCTTATTTGGTAAATACATCAGGGAAGATCATTACTATTTCCACAGGCAATACAGAAGTAGTTTACTCAGACAGAGGTGGAAAGGGTAACACCACAGGGTTAGGGATAGAAATGCCTTTGCCACTGATTTATCCATACTTTTACACATATGTGTACATGTATATTCACACATATAGATGCACATATAAATTTGTATTAGCTTGTGTATGAATGATCATCTGGTTCATATAGTGATGTAAACACAGTATATATGTTTATCAACTAAACATATATACTGTTTTTTCAATTAAAAACCCATTAAATCATTTTTTTCTACTTAATAAAGATTATTAAATTTATATAATTTTTACCTTATCAGAAAACTAATATTTTGATATTGAACCTAGTGTTTATTTAAGGGTAACCCATTTTATGCAGATAGTACACTTTTTCAAGGACAAGGTTGTATGGAGCATTTCTTCATAAATTTCTTCATTTCCACATATCCTATAAGCCCTTTATCTGAGGGGTAGTGGAATACTGTAGAAAGACAGGCTTTAGTGTTCTTGACCCAGTTTTGAATCTTGATGCTACTGCTTACCTTAACCAAATTACTTCTACTTCTTTCTCTAAGCCTCAGCATCTTAATCTGTTAAAGGTAGTTTTTTTTCTAACTTTTAGGCTTTAAAGATTATCACTAATTTGTTTTTCACATAGTAGTCAGAATGATATTTTAGAAATACTATATACATTATATAATTAGCCTCCTTAAAATCCATCTCTGACTCTTCTTTGCCTTAGGGTAAAGGTGAATTTCTTTACACTGACTTTCGAGGATCTTTATAACCTATCTTTCTAGTTTTATTCCTCTTTTAACATCATTCTTCTGCATTTGATTGACACTTCAACTCAAGTTCACCTAATTTTTTTAACAAGTTCAAGCTTAGAACTCAGATTCTCTGACATTAAGTTCAATATTTTTTTCTGTTTGAACATCATTTCTAATTAACAAACCCTTAGTAGCAACTTATTATCAAAGCTAATTCCAGTTACTAGCTCCAGAACATTTTTGTGGTTTGATCTTCAACTTTTATTTTGTAACACTCCACTAAATGCTACGTAAAATTGTATAAATAAGATATATTCTTTGATTTAAGAATATTAAATTATAATAAGAGAGATAAAGAAAAATAAAAACATCTTTAATTGAATATACATTCTCTCTTTTCTGGTATAATGTAGTATTTGTTGGAGGAGAGAGACGGGTGTTTGTTGGATGCGCAAGAAGCAGTAGGATGAAGCAAAGAATGGGGAAACATGAGGCCTACAATTTGATTCCAGTCCTGCTGTTAATTCTTCACATCACCTCAGGCAAATTATTTCTTTATTCTAGGCTTCAGTTAGCCCATATAAAATGATGGTGTTGACCAGAATTACATGATACCTAGGATTCAATTAAAATTGAATTAACATCATCATTGTAGCAAACATTGAATACTCTCTAAAAATAAAAATAACAATTGTCATTAGTTCAATTTTTCCTACGTGTCAGAAACTATTTTAAAACATTATTTGTATACCATCCTTTAAAGAACCATATGAAATATGTATATTATTATAATCATTCTCATAATACTGATTAGGAGTTTGAGGTATGGAGAGATTAAGTAAGTGATAGATCTGTGATTTGAACCTAGACTTTGTATATGTGGAAATGAACTGGTGCTTTTCCTCAGGATTGTTCGTTGCTAACTGTTAATAGAACTTATGTCTAAGCATTTAGCCACATTGAGCCTGGAGCATTAACCCTGCCATAAAATATGTGTTCATATTCTAATAAATTTTAAATAGTATAGATACATTTTCATTATATGAACCATTTGGCAGGTGTAGTGATTCTGTTTCAGAATCAAGGTTCATAAACCCTCATTCTGGATAATGTCAGTTTGAAAAGCTCTTTAAGAAGCTGTCATTCAAGTTGTTGATGCCTCTTTTTAATTTTACAAATTACAGTGTGGTCCATGTACTAGTATTTTAGCAGTATGATTAAAAATATATGCAAATAACTCTTATCAAAATGAAGAAATAGTACAGTTTATATTTTCTGTTTGCTCACCAACTGTATCAGTCAGTGCTTACTAGAGAAACATTTAATGTGAGATATACAAACATATAAGAATTTCAAGATTGGCTTACAGTGGCCACCCACAGAGCCCAGTGAACTTACATAAGAAACACCCAACTGAATTGGATTAGGATGGTTATGGGTGTAGAAGACTCATCCAAAAGGGGATGGTCACCAGAATTATATAAAGGTGAAATGAAGAAGGAAGCCTTACTTCTGTTCCTTGGAGGAGTTCCAGTATTCAACTTTACCTTGGACACTGTCTCCTAACTTTCAGCACAGACTTTTCAGCCTGCAGCATAGACCCTTTCTCCTCCTGATACAGACTTGCACAGGACACCACACTGAGCACCAGGCCTTCAACTGAGTTCCTCAGATCTCTAACACACAAACAGCCTTTTTACACTCTTTTATAGTGAGGACTCTGTATTTAAACAAATGATATCATGCAAGTGTTTTATAGATCAGTCAAATTGTAATTGTTGTGGCTGCAGACAGGCCCAGAGATTAGGGTTGCTGAATCTGAGCTGCATTTGGCAAGATCCAGTGAAAGACTGCTTTAGGTCATTTCTTTGAGGGCAGGGAACACAACACAGGACTGGGTCACTACCACGGAGAGCTCCTGGGAATTTATTTGCAGTTTGGTCATTATGCTTGTATCTAGTTCACCCTTTCTTTGTCTGGAGGGACCCTCCTTATTCATATTTACATGCAATTCATTCAAAATGTTTTCTTTTGCTATTTCACTATCATTTCTATGCTTTTTTGTTTAATTTATTCTTCACCTATCCTCTCCCACATACATAAGCATCATAAATACCTTCAGGTCAAGACAGTATCTACTTTTACACCTTGTCATATCCCCAGTACCTGGAGTTTGGTAAACAGTCAATAAATATTTATCAAGTAAACATTGGTTGCATACAAGCATCAAGTATTAATCATGTATTCAGGTCTACATGGTATTCTTGATACTTCTACCTTTTTAGCTGTTGAACCTCCCTGAATAATATCACTCAATAGATAAAAAGAAAGGACACTTTTAAGCTTGTGAGCTATGGTCAAAATTTTTAAGAGTTGCATATATTCACTACTTCTACTTCCTTACTTTCCTTTCACTCTTCAATTTATTGTATTCAGATGTTTCCCTCACTCTCTTGAAATTACTTACTTGATAAAATTTGAAATATTTTTGATAACCTCACCTCATGATATTTGGCATTGTCCACCACTTCTTTTCTTCTCCTCTCTTGCTTTGTCTGGTAATATTCTATTTTAATTTTTTTCTTATGTCTTTATCTTTTTCCCATTCTTCTTTATGGGCATCTTCCTCCCTCCCTCTGTCCCTTCCTTCCTTCTGACCTTTAAGTGCTAGAATTTTTCTAACATCAAATCCTACTCACTTCATACAATCTCCTTGCTCTTTTCATTCACAATGTTTAATTTTTATAACTTGAACTACTACCTACAAACCAACCCCTATTAAATCTATAATTTATTCCTCGATATTTTATGAGGTTCAAGCCCAACTTTCCAAATATCTACTGAAAATGGGAGAGAACAGAAAGAACATTCTTCTTGGTTTGTGGTGGAAATAAAAGCGTAATCATGAGAACATTTTTAGCATGTTTGTGTATATACACGCATGCTTAGAGATAGTCTATTCTAGGTTGGATGCCAGTATATCCTTCAGCCATACTCATATTCTTAAACTTAACCTCTAAAATGGTAAGATTTGGAAATGGGACCTTTAGAAGTTGATTGGTCATAAAGGTAGAGGTCCCCTGAATCAGACTTGTGCCCTCGTAAGAACATCAGCCATGTAGTCTATGCTACTTTATCATATAAATCTAAGAAGCATTTATTTGATTTCACTAGTGCAGATTATTTTGTGAGAATGAAAAAAACCTAGCATAAAATCAGTACTTAACACGTTTGAATGAATGCATGAATTAGTGAACAAATTAGAGAAATTGATGGGTCATTGTTACCATCAACATAAATGTGAAGGATCTATCATGTTACAAGTATCAGAGATTTTTTTTATTATTATTTGAAAGAGAATAAAACAAAAAGGGGCAGTACAGAGCAGATAAGAACAGGACAACATAGGCAACAGAGTACTTTACATTAAGACAACTGGACATCAACAGTAGCTAACACCATACCTCTTGTTCTGCTATAGTTGAGCATAGTTTGAAATACAATAATATCGAACAAAACA
>PVJX010010329.1:0-57479 GCA_004027295.1 Dolichotis patagonum | reverse complement strand
TTGGGAGGCTGAGGCAGGAGGATTGCCATGCGTTCAGGGCCAGCCTGAACTACATAGTAAGATCTTGTCACACACATACACACATACACAGTGAACAAACAAGTCACCCACTCACAGGATGAACCAAAACGGCTGACAAATGCAGTGAAAAGGTGGACTGGGAGCAGTGCAAGCTGCGCATGCACCAGGAAGAGAAAAGCCAGTGTCCCCCAAGAATCTGCCATGCCAGGACTTGGGGCACCAACCAAGAGATCAACGATTCAGCCTTCCTGGTAAGCAGTGCAAGCCTACTCTCTGGGCTGAGATGCAAACCTCTTCCTAGCACCCCGACAGTTAGGAGGACAGCCTGAGTTGATAGCAACTAAGGTGCACAAGGTACATAAATGCTTGTATTGTTCGGTGGATCATGCAGGCCTGGGGCCGCAGTCTGAGCGGCTCTCCAGAGGATGACAGTATGCAATACAGCAAATATGGGGATTTCCTTCTAGCTTGTCTTTGAAGTCCAATACTGTTTCCACTGTTTTGCTTTGTTCTGATTAATTGTTTTTCTCTATTCAATATTCTGTTTTGATTGGTTTTATAGTGTTTTGTTTTTTGTTTGATTTTGCTATACCTGATGAAATGGACAACTACTGTGAAGATAACAGCTATTATTGTTTTCCTGGTATCCTGCTCTGAAGTTCTGTACCAATTTTGCTGCATTGTCTTGATTGGCTTTTTTCTGTCTTGCTTTGTTGTATTTTACTATCTTTAAAATAAAATTTAAAAATAACTTTAAAAAAACAAAAAAGAAAAGGTGGACTGGGATGGTTCTGAAGTCTTGGAAACAAGTGCTGAGAAAGCGACTCACTGAGGGTGTCTAGAGGCAAAGGCCCTCTAGGGGAAAAACGCAGATGACACCAAGGACCAAAATGTGCAGGCCGGGGTAGCTGGCTACTCAAGCAGGTTCCCAAAAAACCAAGAACGCTGAAAATGTATCAGAAAAACAAAACAAAACAAAGCAAACTGTGGGAGCAAAAAGTCATTCTGAATTCTAGCTGCACACTTTGCATGTGGACAGCCCAGTGTGACTGGTGAATGACAGGCTCCTGCAGCCCCTGGCCTGCGTGCCAGGAGGACGGGCAGCATCCTCGGTCCTCACCTGGGTGCTGGCCCAAGGCACAGCCTCACACACTGTGGGCCCAGACATCCGATCACTCTCCCGGACCTGGCAGACACACCAGCCTGCGGGGAGCGGTCACAGCAGGGACCTGTCCCCAGGCATGAGAAGACTTCTGAGTGCTTCACTTCCATTACTTTCTCCCACCCTCATCTTCCCAGCAACCACCATCCACCAACAGATGAAAGCCTTAGCAGGAAAAGGGGCAAGAAGGAAAGAAAACCAGGGAATCAGTGCAGCCCCGGTGAGTACCTTCTCAGCCTGCGCTCATCGACATCAGAGAAGCAGAGACACCCAGAGCTGTGCCCAGAGAATGCCCGAGGGTGTGAGGAGGAGGCTAGGGGACCTCCTGGCTGGCCCTGTTAGCCTTGCCAAAAATGCGATCAGGGTTCCAGTGCACTGTAGACTCCTCCTGGAGATTCTTTCCAGGAGTTTTTGTGCTTGTTGTGTTTTGTTTTGTTGTTTTTTTTGAGACAGTCTATAGTTCAGACTACCCTTCAACTCACTTTATAGCTGACTGGCCTGAAGTTGCAGTAATCCTCCTGCCTCAATGACCCAAATACTGGGATTACAGGCATGCACCACCACAGCCAGCATCTTTCAATGTTCTTGTCCTGAACAAGAAATTGGACAAAATGAGTGAAAAAGCTAATGAGGTTTTATATTTATTAAAGGAGGGAAAAGACATACGCTCTACAGATGAGAGGAGGCCACTGAAAGGGTGAGAGCACGGTAGCAGCCATGAGATTAATTAACAGCCACCATCTTTTGTGTCCCTTTCTGAAGTCAGATCTCAGTCAGCCTATCAAACACCTGCTTCATTTTGCGCCAGAAGAATTGAAGATGTTTTCTGATGTTTCTGTTAGGTTTTTTGGTGCAATAAGAGAAAATATAAAGAAAAAGTAGCCTTAATTTCAAGGATGTGGAGAGGCATCTAACCATAGACCGGCTAGCACATCTGTCCAGAACGTGGGGTATGGGATATACATATAACCTCTGACTGTGGGGGAGGGGGTGCATTGATGATGCGCCAGGAGCTGATTGGGATTTTCTTGGCACGCAGACAGCAAGGGGAGTTGCAATTAAGGCTGAGGAAGAAACAGGAATCGGTAAACATTCCTGCTTTGGCCTTCCGCCATGTTAGGCCACTGCCATAACCATACAGTAATTTATTCCAGGGCAAAACTCTCAGTTTCCAGGTGCAGCCCTTGGACACTTTTTCTGTGCATGATTGGGGGATGAAGGAAGGAACACCTCCACTTACCCAGGGGCTGCCAGTGCCCTACCCTCCTGCCTCAGCTCTCTGAAGAAAGGCAGAAGGGTAGCAGTGTGGTTGTGTATGCAAGGGTGGAAGGGTGACACACCTTTTATCACAAACTCGTTCCCAGCTGAGGGCTGCAGCATGTGCCTATGATCCTGGCATTCAGGAGGCTGAGACAGAAGGTTTCCGTGGCTGGAGGCCACATAGTGGACTACATAGTGAGACACTGTCTCAAAAGAAGGAAAGAAAACAAGAAAGAAAGCCAGTCATTGCCGTGATAACTAATCTCATAAATCCGTTCTGAGGGGAGAATGAGCTAATGAGCTTTTAAAGATCCACGCTCACAAAGAGTGGTGGCATGTGACTATAGACCCAGTGGGAGGCTAAGGCAGGATGTTGAGTTCAAACCTAGCCTGGACATTCTGTCATATATAAAAATAGACTGGAATAAAATAGAACAACATAGAATACAGCAAAATAGAAAAGTAGAAAGGGTTGGGGGTGTAGATCAGTGACAGGGTGCTTGCTTAGCATGTGAGAGCCCTGGGTTCCATCCTAAGATCCTAAAAGGAAAGGAAAAGTCCCACCAGTCAACACTGTTGCCTTGTGTATTAATTTTCCAACACATGAATTTTAGAGGTGATTCGAACCATCACATACAGACACACACACACACACACACACACACACACAAATTGCATACAAAAAGGATCAAAAACCTAGTTTGGAACTGTCAAGGTGAACTTCCCTTAAGGTATTGCTTGTTTGTTGGTTGGTTTTTTGAGATAAGGTATCACTGTGTCATTCAGGTTGGTCTAGAGCTCAATATTATAGATCAGGCTGGGCTCAAACTCACAAGGATCTTTTTTGCCTCAGCCTCCCAAGTGCTGAGCTTACAGGCATATGTCACCACATCAGCCCAAATTGGTTTTTTCAAAAAGACAGACATACACCACAAATCATCCCCCTAAAGTACACAAATGTGTGTAGCCACCACTTACCCTCCAGTTTCCTCAGCCCATAAAGAAAGCTGTGTCTATTAGCTGTCACGCCTTCCCCCTTCTTCTACCTCCTGTCTCTATGGATTTTCTATTTTGGATGTTTAGTATAAATAGAATCATGACCTTTTATGCTGACTTATTTATTTTGGCAAAATGTTGACAAGCTGTCTCTACATTATCTCACGTAATGGAACTCACTTTTTCGGGTTCAGCTCGTTCATTGCATAGCTTCCCCCCCCTTGGCCACCCCTTCATCCATTGACAGATTTTGCTGCTGGGAGGGCGCTGCTCTAACTGCCCACACACAATTCCAGCTCTCAGGTGCATGGACCTGTGCTGCAGCTTCCCCTGCTGACACATGGCCCCCGTCTTTGCCACAGAAACTGTAACCATTGCACCTCCCCCTTGGCAGCCTGAGAGGGTTCAGACTTCCCCACGTGGCTGTCCATAGTTGGTAGTGTCCTTTGCACTCCAGCCTTACGAGCAGGTGTGAAGCGCCATTGTCTTTGTGCCGGCCACCGAGCCCCGGGCTTCAAGCCAGGCTACTGTTCTACTAGGCAGCCATAGCCCAACTGTGTTTTTACTGTATGTTTCAGGCGCTCACGAAATGACATTGACTGGCTGTGAAGTCACGCCCTTCCTCAGTCTCCTGATCCTGAGCAGTTGGGCTTCATGTGCTTGTTGGCCGCTTGTGTATTTTCTTTGGTGAAACGCCTGGGTGTGGTGGTGCACACCTGTAATCCCAGCATTTGGGAGGCTGAGGCAGGAGGATCACTGGGAATTTCAGGCCAGCCTGGGCCACATAGTGAGCTCAAAGCCAACTGAAACTACACAGTGAGACCTGGTCTCAAAACAGAAAAAAGACAGAAAGAAAGGAAGGCCTCTTCCAACACCTCTGCTCCCTTTTTCTGTGAGGCCGGATTTCACTACGAAGTTCAGGCTGGCCCTGATCTCACTGCCGAGCCTGAGGCCTTGGTCTAAGCATTGCTGCTGCCTCAGCCTCCTGATTGCTGGGATTACAGTTATGTGCCACCACGCCTGGCCAGAAGCTTTTATTTTTGAACTCTAATTTAGATAGTTTAATTGCATATGCTTAGGTATCATATCTAAGAAACTGTTGATTAATCTAAGATCATCACAATCTGTGCCATGTTTTATTCTACAAGTTTTATAGTTTTTAACTCTAGTGTTTAGGGAGTTGGTACTTCTGAGTTAATTTTGTGTAGGGCAACAGATTGGATAGTTCCTGTCATGACCCATTGAGATGAATATTGCTGACTTCGAGGCAAATAGAAGCTCCCAGTGACTGGCAGCAATCAGTACTGCATGACTTGCTTAAAGAAATGGCCAAGTATACAATGATCACTGAATAAAATACACAGCAGGATTAATCCTATGACTTCATGATCACATGTTGTTTGAGGGAAAAACAAAATGCGTTCACCGTCCTGGCAGTTTCTGTTTTCGGGAGGATGCAGATTTGCTGTAGGGGGAGTTCCTAAAGGGTCCAGTCCCACCAGCATCCCAGACAATGAAGCACCACCGACAAAATCGTGTGCCCGTCAGAGAAGACTTGCACGTGTAGACGAGAAACATTATAGTTTCATCTCTGTGGACCCTCGTCCCTGTGTACATCTATTTCTCGTAGGTGAACCTTATGCAGAATTCATTAATTTCTGGGGATTCACCAGGCACCAGACCTTCCATTACGTCCTTGCCCCAGCTACCCAAATGCTGCTCATGCTTCGTGGGGCTTCACTGTTCCCATGGTAACTCCACGTGGGCGTTACCGGAAGTTCAGCGTGTTTCCTGGGGCCTCAGGATGACTGGGGGTCCCAATGGCAGCCAGAGGGGAGAAGCCAGGGGTTCTACTGAAGGCCTAGATATACCAAGTGCTGAGGCTCAGAAACCCTAACTAGATAGGTGGTGTGCTTGAAAAATACAGTAGATGTTTAAATTTTTAAAAATTTATTACAGTAAAGGACACATTGCCAACAAGGTGTTATAAATGTATATTAATTCTGGAAATAATACCATTTAACCTTCCAAAGTTTTTCTTCCTTTTCAAAATTGCTTTAATGATTTCAAGTCTTTTGGATTTTCATATCACCTTTAGAAAAGCTGTTAATTAAAATAAGACTGAAATTTTCTTTAGATTATTAGATCAGTTTCTGGAAAATTGTTATCTTCATGTGTTTCACCTTAAAATGTTTCTTGAAATCTTCAATTCCTCTGTAGTGTTTTCTAGTTTTCTGTACATAGGTCTTAAAATAAATTTTATGGTGCGATTTACCACTATTTCATATTTTAATACTCTTCTAAGCAATGTGTTTCGCTTTTGCATGTCACCATGAAGTGGAAGTACAGTTGCTTTTCAATAAACTTTATTTTAAATTAAAAGAAAAAGACACACTACCATTAATCCTGCCCAAATACTTCCCTCAAAGCTGGGCATGGGGCACATGCCTGTAATCCCAGCACTGGGAAGGCTGAGGCAGGCAGGTCAGCACTAGTCCAAGGCCAACCTGGGCTACATAAGTGAGTTCAAGCCCAACCTTTGCGATCCTGTCTCAAAGAACAAAAACAAAAAGCAAGAACCAAATTTTCCTGGCTTCCAGCACATGTGTCCCAGAATGTATCATTCCTGCCTCTTTGGACAGCAGTTCTGGAAGCCCTCTTTCATGTCTCGAGCTGCACATCTGTGACTGCCTCGAAGTCCTGATAAACTCCGAATGTTTACGTCTCATAGTCAGTTTTCACTTTGGGGAAGAGCTGGAAGCCACCTGATACCAAATCCCTGAACAGGGTGGATGAGGACACATTGTAATGTTTCATAAGCCTTTTTTTAATGGGATGACATGCAGCAGCAGCATTCATCATATTTTTGAACACCTTGGAAAAACCCTCAGAAAAAGAACTTGCCAAACTGCTTCAGAAAGTGGCAGGAACAATGGGTACGTGTGTTCAAAGCGAGAGAGAGCATTTTGAAGGTGATTACTGGGTGTGTCTTTTGCTGTCATAAATTTATTTAAATATTCACCATATATTTTGATTATGCCTTTTAAAACCATTATATTATACATTTAAAATCATCATTATATATATGAAATGTATGGTCTAGTGACTGACACATTAAATGATAACTATTAACTCACACTAAGATAGATGATAGCAACATCCTAATAAAAACAACAGCTGAGGGTTTCTGCTTTGCGTGTGTGTATGTGTGTGTATGGGGCATTCCACCCAGAGCCTTGCACAAGTCAGGCAGGCACTGTGTCAGTAAGCTACAATCCCGAGCTAGCCCTCAGGTTTGTTTCTTCGTTTTTTGTCAGGCTTATTTAAGTATAATTTATGCAGAATAAAATCCAGCCTTTTAAAGTATACAGTTTGGACAAATGTATACAGTTACGTGACAGCCACCACCACAAGCGAGGTATCAGTATGGTCACTCACAAAATTTACTTCTTGCTCCTTTGTTAAAAAAAAAAAAATCCAGCCAGGTCTGGCGGCACAGGTTTATAATCCCAGCTATTTAGGATGCCGAAACAGAAGGATCGCAAGTTCAAGGCTGGCCTGGCCAAGGTAGCAAGACTCTGCCTCCAACTAAGATTTCAGAAGGCCTGGGGATGTAGTGCAGTGGTAGAGTGCCCGGAAGTCCAACCCCTGGCACCACCGCAAACAGCAGCAAACCCGTCCAGGCTAGGGCGCTGTGACCAAGTGCCAGCCCAGCCGCAAGAACCACTGGTTTGCTGTCTGTCCCTGTCATTTATGTCTTTCTTCTAAATGGCACATAAATAGAATCACAGTGCGTTGCCTTCTGAGTCCGGCTCCTTGCTCTTACATAACGCTTCTGTGAGCCACTCCTGAGAGCTTGATCAGTATCCGCTCTGTGCTACTTGGTTGGCGTTTCCTTGTTTGGAAGCAGCAGGCTGTTTACTCATTTACTGGCTGGTGGACTTTTGAGTTACCCGCTGAGAGAAGGCTGCTAAGGGTGTGTTTAAATGTATAAGAAACTGTCCAGCTGTTCCAAAGGGTCTATCATTTTGTACTGTTGAGTTATTGGTGCAGATTCTCTTCAGCACTTCAGCGCTATTGTTTTGGTCTTGCTCTACATTTTAATTTTTGCCATTCTAGAAAACAGGTAGTGGTGTCTTATCGTGGCTTTTGTTTTTGTTTTAATTTAGTTTCCAGACGGTTTCACTGTTACCCAAGTAAGTCTTGAACTCCTAGCTCTAGGTCCTCCTGCCTTACCACATTTCTTTTTTTCTTCTCTCTGTCTCTGTCTCTGTCTGTCTTTCTCTCTCTCTTTCTCTTCTTGAGACAGGGTCTCCCTGTGTGATTCAGAACGTCTTGAACTCACTATGTGGTCCAGGCTGGACTTGAACTTGCAGCAATCCTCCTGCCTCAGCCTCCCCAGTGCTGGGATTATAGGTGGGTGCCACCAGGTCCAGCTAGCACCTGCTCTTACCGTGTTTTGAATCTGTACTTCCTCTCAGACCTAGCAATGTTAGACTCTGTTCATTTTATAACACAGAGGCCATTCTGACTGCTTTAAATCTCACGAGACTCCAGTAGCTGGGCAGGAATGCACAGCTCACCTGCAGGGACCGGAGTTCCGGGCTCACCTCCCCCCAGGCCGCCTCTCTGCAGGTGCACCCCAGCTGCTCCCTGGCTCCCCGGGCCTGGTGCAGTCCGTGTGCTTGGGCTGCAGCAGTCCGCGTCATCTCACTGTGTAATTAGAGGCTGGCGGTGCCCACGTGTCTCATTTTTAGGATCCTGTGGGCTCCACTTGGCCCAGATTAGTATATACTTTAGGTATTTTGCCATGTAGACTTCTGGGTCTTTTCTGTTTCTCAGAAAGTGCTTCCAAGAGCAGACGGAGCTGGGCAGGCAGGGCTTACGCCGCAGTGACCATGCACACCGGCCCTACGACGGCCCACACGTGCCCTTCCCACTGGCCTCCACGGCTGGCCGGTGAGAGCCCTAGGCACAGTGCAGGAGGCGAGTTCAGTGGGAACATTGCGACTGGATCTGCACATTCACGGATGTGTCGGCGCTCTGGGCTGACCCAAGGCCCTGCACGTGGTTAGCACGTGTTTTACACCCAGCCACGCCACACCCAGCTGGTTTTTTAGTATAACCTGTGCAATAGTTGGACGCTCCTCCACTGCCCGTGTTGGGGGAGCTGGCTTTATTTATAATAAATAAATATTTTTAAATGAAGGAAGCCAAGCTCTTACTTCGGGTGAGAGACAAAACTTACTAGGATCTCTTTTTCACCTAGAGTGGAATGTCCGCGCAGGCACAGGGTGTGAGTAGCCACTCATTTTCCCTACCACTGCATCTACAAGACTAGAAATTGAGCCAGGGTGGTGGCACATGCCTGTCATCCCAGCACTCGGGAGGCTGAGGCAGGATTGCAGTAGGATCCGCACTGAGGCAAAAGGAGGCCAGCCTGGGTTGCATAGTAAGTTCAAGGCCAGCCTGAAACTATGTTTTCAAAAAAAAAAAAAACCCCAATAAATGAAAGCGTTCAGAATGATGGAGGACCAGAACTGCACGGCAATGACCTCCCTATGAGGAGAGAGAGAGAGAGAAGGAAAAGCAGGCCAGCCAGGCTCTTTGTGGGCTGGCCCCCGCAGTGCCGGGTGAAATACTGCCCACCCTGACTGTCTAAGGCAGCCTGACAAGGGAAAGGTATGAGCTCAGCTTTCTTAAAAGCCACTTTGGCACATTCTAGAACTGGCGTGCTGCAAATTCATTTGCCTAATTTTAATGTTTGAGTTGTGAAGACTTGTGACTTCCCAAGACTGGAAGACTTGTTAAAGCAACTTCCCTTACAGTTAAGGGCACCAGGGAGTTGAAACCTTCAGGCTCTCGTATCAAGTCATGGGAAAATAAATTCAAAATATAAATGAAAGTAAATATAATAAACAACACTCTGTGTGTGGGGGGTGTACTAGGCATTGAACCTGGGGCTTCCACCCTGAGCCGCATCCCCAGCTCCTTATTTATTTAATTTTGAGATAAGTCATGTTAAATTGCCCAGGCATGATTCAAACTTGCAGTCCTCCTGCCTCAGCCTCCCAGAATGCTTGGATTGCAGGCATGTGCCCCCATTCATGGCTACAAGTTTTAAAATAAGAGAGAAAAAATACTTGTTGAATGTTTCCTATGTGCTACGTTATGTGTACATTATCTAACTGTATCTAATTTTATTTTACTTTTTTCAGTGCTGGAGACGGACCCCAGGGCCTTTGCACTGAGCTACCTCTCCAGCCCTTTGTATTACTTTTCTTGAGGCAGGGTCTCACAAAGTCACTAAGTGGCCAAAGTCAGGTTCCAACCTGCCTTCCCCCTGCACTGGCCTCCCCAGAGTGCTGGGATTCCAGGTGAATGCCACCATGCCTGGCTCTAAACTTACCTAACAGGCCCTGGTGGTATGTTGTGAGACCCTACAGTTTAGGGATTTTCCCAGTGCTATTTGGGTGGTTTGAATTTGAACTGGGGTTGGTCTAGTTCTAGCTGTGTCAGGTTGTGACATGATCATCCGGGGGAAAGGCAGAGAAACTCCCTGCTAAAAGCCCTCAGTGTTTGGAGCAGTTATCATACCCCGTGAGCCCGGGGGTCAAGGCCTACAACTCTGCCAACCATGCAGGCACTCCTGGGGAGACCTAGTGATGCCCGTGGTCAAGGATGGTTTCAAAGGTAGTATCAGGCCAGCCGTGGTGGTGCACACTATGATCTCAGCACTTGGGAGGCTGAGGCAGGAGGATTGCCATCAGTTTGAGGCCAGCCTGGACTACATAATGAGACCCTGTCTTAGACAAAACAAAAACAAAAATGGGCAATGTTGGGGCTTGAGTGCAGGGTTGGGACTGGGGTTTAGATCCCAGAAATGATTGACACAGGGAGAGGCCAGGAAGGGTGCAGGAATCCAGGCTGGCAGAGAAACCTAGTCATGTTCCTAGTCACTGAGGCTCTATGATGCTGCTGTAATGGGGAATGCCAGGCCAGCTGTGACCAGGCCTGGGACCTGTGTCCTGAAGTGCAGGAGCTGACCCTGATGCCCCACGTGTGGCCGAATGCTATTCATCATCCCCTTGATCTTCACACCTCATTTTGTAGATGAGGAAACTGAGGCAGGGAGAAGTTAAATCAAGTGCCCGAGATCCCACAGTGAGGAGGTGGTGGAGCTGGGATCTAAAAGGGCTTTTAACCATCAGATCAGGCTATGTGGTAAGAATTTGCACCTGTTAAGAATCAGACAGCCTTAGTGTGGTCTGAAGAAAGGGCTTCAGAATTGAGCAGGAGCTGGATGTGGTGGCACATGCTTGTAATCGCAGCACTCTGGGAGGCTGAGGCAGGAAGACTGCAAATTCAAGCATGGCATGGGCAACTCAGAGAGTTAATGAGACTTATCTCAAAATAGAAAATAAAAAGAAAGAAAGGCTGGGGAATGTGGCTCAGTGTGAAGGCCCTGGCTTCAGTCCCCAGTACCACTGAGAGAACAAGCAAGCGAACAAAAAGAAATTCTGAGTGGAGATAATTGTGCAGAGCAGGGTGCTAGTGGAGAGGGACAGTCAGCAGTCACAGTCACCGAGAGATGGAGTGGGGGAGCTGGCTGAAGGAGGCACAGAAGGAGCAAGCAGAGAGGTGGAGGGACCAGGCAGATGTGTTACAAGGGGAGGAGAAGGGGTGGCAGGAGACCCACAGTGTCCAGTGCTGCAGGGAGGTGGGGACGGCAGGACTTGAGCAAAGTCGCTGGAACTGGCTGTGCCACTGAAGACCTGTTATTCTATGTGGATATAGCTTTGGCTCCTGTAACAAAGCCCAAAATAACTGGCAGAAGTGTGTCTTCCTCACACTGCAGTCCAAGGCCAGCACGGTGGAGCCACACTGTTGGGGCTCTTCTAGCCTGTGGCACTGCTGTCCTTGGCATGACATTTTCATCTCAGGTATGAGATGACCCTTCCTGACGTTTCCCACATTCCAGCCAGTGTGAAGGTGAAAGCAAAGTGGATAGCACGCCCCCTTGTTTTCAGAAATGATCTGGAAGTTAAGCAGACAGCAGCACCTAGCTGCAAGGGAGCCTGGGAAGAGCAGGATCAGCCAGGCCATTGGTACCAGTGGTGGGATCTCCTTTGAAAGGAGGATGACAGCAGGTGTGGGGATGTAATTCTCTCCAGTTGAGGTATTGGTCACCTTGGAGTGGACTTGAGGAGTCTTCAGGGAGATGAAGGTCACTGGAAATAAACAGAGACACTCCTGGTAATTTAAGGAGCAGAGAATACTAAGTATATTTGTGGAGAGCAGGAAAAATCAAGAGGGAACAAAGACCAGATGATGGAGAGTGCAAGGAATACTTCTTTCTTTCTTTCTTTCTTTCTTTCTTTCTTTCTTTTTTTCTTTTTGTACTGGGGATTGAATTCACAACCTTGCATTTGTCAGGCAGGCGCTTATAACACTGAGCTAAATCCCCAGCCCATACTTTGTTCTTGAAGCAAGAGAGAAGACAGTGAGTCAAGATCTAGAGATATTTTCTGGTAAAGAATAGAAACCTTAGCCATCCTGGGTTAAGGAAGCCCCATCCCTACACGAGGGTAAGCTCTCCTGCCTTGGTAAACTGTTTTTCCAAATGCAAAGGCTGCGGGGAGCCTACCTCTGCTGCACCAGCCTGCAGCTGCCCGAGGCCAGCTTGCCTCTGTGGAGGAGGCCAGTGAACACACAACCTCTTCCTTCTACAGTGACAGCAAGGCCACTTTCAACTGGAAAGCCACATAGATGCCATGGACACAGGGCTGCCTCAGCTAATGTTGGTTAAATAATTGAGCGCATGCACGAACCAGCACACTCCACACTCGCGACTCTGAAGGGCCTTGCATTTACACTGCAGTCCATGTAGGCAACCCCTTGCAGGCTGACATTACTCTCAGCAGGCTCTATTTCCAAACTTGCTTCTTCCGAGCTGAAGCCTGAGTGCTGGGCTCCTCAGTCTTCCTGGGATGTGTATTTTGTTTACTAGGCAGCATCTGGGTCCTGGGTGTGGATCGCAAGAGGAGTTTATGAGGTCCTCCTGGGGCTGACTGCTGGCTTCCTGCATCTTGAGGAGGTGGCATCACCAGTGGGCTGGCTGGGCATGACTCACGGCGGTCAAGCTCCCCTGGTGTGCACGGGCTCTGGTTCTCAGAGTCCTCAGGGCCTCTAAAAGAAGGGGGCAGGATCGCCCAGTAGGTTTGTTTTTGTTTTGTTTTGGGAAAAGGAGCATACTGTGTCCACGGTGCGGAAGTTCTCTGTGTATATTTGTTCTCAGTTGCTGTGATGCTGCACAGCATTTCCGATGTCAAGCGAACTCAAGTACCCTGACATTCAGACAGAGGAAAGGTAGTCACTGCCCCTCACCGCCTGCCCCCCCCCATTGCCGGAGGTTGTTTCAGAGCCATGGTGAGATTAGGAGAAAAGCAGCTCCGATTTTGCCGCCTCAGCCATCAGCCTCTCACCTGTGGGGAGGCCTTTTATTATAGAGCCATTGTGCGCGGTGCAGTGCGTGAGACCAAGTGGCAAAGAGGTCGGTGGCTGCTGCCACAAAAACTTGGAGGTGGCCTCTTCCAGGCCGGTATTCAAGGCCGTGGTGCCAGGCTGTTTCCTGTCAACACCTGTCCTGGTCACCCGCAGACGCCCTGGCAGCACAGAAAGCACAGTGACAGTCTGCAGGTTGCAGCTCCCAACTGCAGGGCTTGGGGGAGCAGGCTGAGGACGTCGCTTCTCACGGTCAGTCCTCTTTCGGGCTGAGACGAGGAAGCAGAGGCCCACTTTTCTCTTCACCTGGGATGATCATTCTCTGGGATTCTTCACCTTTCAAAGGGTAAAGCTGCCCCCACCCGCCCCAGCGCCGTGGAGCAAACTGAGGGCCTCTGGTTGGCGCTTGGCCCTTTAGCTATAGCCGGAGTCTTTTTAAATTTTATTTTGAGATAGAGTCTCACTAAGTTGCTCAGGCTGGCCTTGAGTTTGTGACCCTCCTACCTCAACCTTATTGTTTTTGTTCTGCCGGAGCACCCGAGCTGTTCCTGTCCAGAGGACACGGAGCATTTGCTCACTGGGATTTTTTTTTTTTCCTTCTCCTGTGACCTCTTTCTTCTCATGCTATGGCCCACACTCCAAACAGATCGCTTGGAGATGTTCCCTAATAAATGCACTAAAACTACAGAGCAGCATTTTTGTTTAATCCGAATATTATAAGCAGCTGAGTTACAAGTTGGTGCTAAATACTGTCCTCCCACTTTTGCCCACACAGTTACGGTCACCCAGAGAGACCTCCACGACGTCTTTTGCAGAGATGGACTTCCCTCCGCTGTCCCCAGGCTGACCCTGCCCGCCTGGTCCGCTTTCTAATTACAGAGAAACCAAGGTGCTTTTGTGCCGAATCTTACCCCTGTGCTGCTGGATGCATCTGATATTTCATCCCTGGTGCGGGCTTCAGGGTGTCGGATTGTAAGAAGCACACTGACAGATTGGAGGGAACGACCTGCAGGAGAGGGCTGTGGAAAATCATCTTACACTGGAAGGGATCAAGGCTAGGGTTAGGGAAGACAGGCCTCGCAGGTGACGTGGCGTCCAGATGCCTGTGCTCCGGAAGGGGGCGGAACTCAGCCTGGAGCTCAGTCGCTCACCCAGCCTCGAGGGCTCTCCCTGCGTGAACCCAGTTATCCTGAAGTGGTGCAGGCTGTTCCAGGAAAGCAGCCCTGCCTCTTTACCAAAATCGTCCCAGCAGAGACCAGCCAGGCCTCCACCAGCGATGTTTTAGACAGAATTCCTTTGTTAGGTGCAAGGCCGCCTTCCAAGTTCACAGTCACCGATTTCTATGCAGACAGCGGGGCCAGCGGTGGTTGGTGGTTGTGATCCTCTTCAGCCTCGCCGCCTGCTTGCTGTAGACATCAGTGGGCCCGCGCCTGTCATTAGGGTCCTTTGAAGTTCTGACATACTCTCCAGGAATTTCAGATGTTCCTTCTCCAAGGTGACCCAGCCTGCTTGCTTTACATTTGGGACTTCAAAGCTGCTTTGAGGCAGAAGGTTTGCTTTGACCATTTGAAAGGTTTCTAGCCATCGGAAAAGTGGCTTGAACTTTGGAAATTTGTTTTCGAAATTCACAACTCACGGTGTCTCTGGAGCATACAGGCATTCTAGTGAAGTCTCCTTTGCTCTCCGAGGGTGAGGCTTGCCTGGTCCAGAGCACTCTAGGGCTGCAGTCCCCACCCACCCACACATCTGCGTCATCAGGTGCTCTCCGTGACAGGGAACCACCTGCTCCTGCTCTTAAAGGCTTCCAGGAGCTGAGGCTGGGTGCAGGCACAGGTGTGTCCTCCTTTTTATTTTTTGGAGGTACTGGGTATTGAACCCAAGGCCTCTTACATGGTAGGCAAGCACTGTACCACAGAGCCACCTTCCTAGCCCCGTGAGTGCTACTGAAAGTAAACTGAGTCATTCAAATGTGCAGCTGGGCACGAGACATACCATGGGTTTTTTGTTTGTTTGTTTGTTTTCGTTTCTTTTTTGTCTTTTTGAGACAGGGGTCTCGACACAGTTCAGGCTGGTCTTGAACTCACTTTGTAGCCCAGGCTGGCCTTGAATTCACAACCAACCTGCTGCCTCGGCCTCCTGAGTACTGAGATTACAGGCGTGTCCCACTATGTCTGGCTTATTCTCTATTTTTTTCCCTTTGTACCTCAAAAGGAAAGTCAGAAAAGAAGAACTAAGCTGGACATGGTGGTGCACACCTGTACTCTTAGCAACTGGGGGGTTGGGGTAGGAGAATTGCCCGAGTTTGAGGCCAGCCTGAGCTATATAGCAAGACCCTGTCTCAAAAGCAATAACAACAGCAAAAACTAGGCCTGTCCAGCTCTGGCAGTGCTGGCAATCATCTGCTAGAGAAGCAAATTTGAGTTAAAGAAGCCAAACAGCTGCATCCTGCCAGTCTTCTGAGTCCTGGAACACATCCCACTGAAAGCAGAAATTCTTCCCTGGACTATAGAATGTGGGATTCCACGAAAACATTCTGACCTGCCCACCTTTCTTCTGGGTTCTCATGCCACCCGTGCGGAAGAGGCTTGGTTCCGAGGGAGAGCTGCGCCCTTGCCTGTGAGTGCTTCCCGCAGCCTGGCCCTAACCACGCGACTTGGCGACTTGGCGGAGCTGAGCAGTTCTCCCTCAGTCTCCGCTGGCACGATGAGGAATTTTTACTTTGAGGCTCAATCAGCCTTCTGACGAGCTTTTCTGATTTCACAGTGTCTCACAGGAGGTACGGCCTGTGTCAATGTGCTGTGCTCATCCCAGGTGGTTGGCCCCTGGTATTCAAAGTGATGTCTCTGATGCTGGTGAGCTGGATGCTCCAGAAAATTCCCCACTCTGCATCCTCTAGAGAGGAAGATGGCTGCTTATGGACTGCACCTCTGGCGATACCTGGCGGGGGAAGAGGAAGTGTCCATCAGCTTGGAAGTAACCCCCAACAATAACTTGGGTTGAGAGGAGAAGCATTCACTTCCTAATCAAAGGCCACTGTTACTGCCACTACTTTCCCCTCCATGCTTACCCCGTCTCTGAAACAGCTGTCCTGCCCAGGGTGGGCAGTGATCCTGTGTTCAGGAAACAACTGGAGCAAACTGGACCCAGAGGCCAGGCTGAGCAGAGCACCTGCCTAACGGCCATCTGGGGAGTGTTTCCCAACCTCCCCCTAAAATGTGTGCAGACACAGAAAAAGATTACGCCATTCAGACATTTAAAGCATGTTCATCTGATAGATCCTAAATAAGCACTTAAGACTTTCAAGAGTGTCTGGTCCAGACAGGGAGTGGTGGCATGTGCCTGTAATCCCAGCACTTTGGAAGCTAAGGGAGGAGGACTGCCTCAGGTTCAAGGCCAGCCTGGGCCACGTGGTGAAACCCTATCTCAAAAAAAGAACCAGAAAAGAGAAAAAGAGAGCTATGTTCGTTTTCTAGAGCAAACTGTCCTTCCTTAACTATCACTATGCAACCAATTACCTCAAACCTTGGGGCAAATGTTTATGATCTCATGGTTTGTGTGGGACAAGAGTCCTGCTCAACTCACGTGCATGCCCTGGCCCTGTGTCCCTCACAGAGCCATAGTGCATGCCCTGGCCCTGTGTCCCTCAACTCACGTGCATGCCCTGGCCCTGTGTCCCTCACAGCACGCAAGTAGGAAGCTCACATCTTCCTCACTGACGAGGTTCTGGGTGTGGTCCAGTCCTGTGTGGTTGCTGGGCGAGGAGCCCCTGTTCCTACCGATAGGGGCTTGTCTCTCGGAAACCACAGGATGACGCAGGATGGGCAAGGTGCTGTCCGATCCCCTTCCTTGCTGCTGGGATTTGATAGCTCTCTGTGACGTTTAGAATCCGAGGTCTCCAGCTCCATCTTCCCCTTCCTGTATCCGTTTGATGACTATTTTTGTGCTCCTCCCACATGCTAAGCAATATTTTGGGTAGTAGGAATACAGCAGTGGAAAAACATAAAATTCCTATTCTTAGAGACTTTGCATTCCAGGACAGAAGTCAGCTATTAAATAAACACGCTGCCTGTGTGGTACATGCCTGTAACCCCAGCACTCAGAGGCTGAGGCGGGGGATGGCAGGTCCCGAGCCAGTCTGGGCAACTTAGTGACGTAGCAAGACTCTGTTTTGTCTCAAAACTAAACAGTTGGGGGTCAACTCCATGTAAGACCTCAGGTTCAATCCCCCTTTCAGAAAAAATAGAAATAAGAGAGAATGAAAGCATGGTATAGCTGTTCTGTTGTCACAGGCAAAATAAGGCTAAGTACATGGGACCTGGGACCGTGAGTGCGTGGGCGTGGCGTGTGGGCACTGGCAGCAAGCACACAATGGGAGTTTATGATAAAGTGACCTTTAGCGAGGAAGTACAAAAGACAGAGGTCTTAGTGACACAGGAGATTAGGGAGTGGCAAAGACGGCTGAAGAAGTAAGTGTGACCTGTTAATTACAGAATCCTCCCACTAGCCAGGTGTGGTGGCACGTGCCTGCAATCCCAGCACTCAGGAGGCTGAGGTAGTGTTGCCTCACTTTCGAGGCCAGCCTGGGTTACACAGTGAGTTCAAGGCCACCCTGAACTACCTAGCCGGACCCTGTCAAAAAAAAAAAAATAATAATCCCAGGACACTTGTCCAGAGCAGCTCCCAAAGCCCTGCGTGCGGACGTCTCTCGAGAACTGCAGCAGGTTTTCCACAGGATGGCTTGGACCTGACGTCAACCTGTGGAGTGGGTGACGTGAAGAGGACGCCCACGCTGAGTTTTGCCACTGTTCTCTCTTGCACTGCTGCTGCCTTCATGCCGTAGGCTGTGGCCCAAACTTGCAGAGCCTTTAATAAAACTTCGCTACGTGTTGGGCCTGTCACGGCCAATTCTTTGCTCAGGACAAAAAGAACCTAGAAACCATCTCCAGGAGACCCCAGCACTCCAAAACCCAGTGATATTAGGGAGCAACAGTGGAGTCTGTGAAACAGAGCAGACTGGGCAGCGGGTGAGCAGGCAGGTGGGGGGAGCAGGAGCAAAGCTTTGTGAGCCCTCTCCCAAAGCGGATTTGGAGGAGAAGAGGAGCACAGTCAGGAACCCGAGCCCCTTCTGGTGGTGGGTTTGAGAAACAGGTTGTCCACAGTGCAAGGTGGAAGCCCAGGAGCTGCTGGAAAACCAGTGAAAACAATCCAGGCAAAAGCCTTGGCCTTCACTCTTTAAGACAGCAATGGGAGCGGGAAGAGGTGGTTGATTTTGGGTCTGTTTCAGAGGTGGAAAGATGGAAGATGCAACGTGGGAGGAAGAGAAGCAATGGGGCTGAGTGCAAAGCTTTCCAGCAGAGCAGCAGGTGGCACCGAGAGGAAGGAACATAGAGGAGGGGCAGGTTGGGGAAAGCACAGCACATGAGTTGCTGCTTCAGGACGGGTGATTCCAGAGCCTATTAACTGTCCAAGTGGACATTAGCTAGGCAGTCGGATGAAAGAGCGTGGAGTTCAGGCACTGATCTGACTCAGGACTGAGGAGTCCTGGATCTCAGGACTCATGAGTTTATAGGCATCACTTAAAACCACGAGACTCTGTAAGTTTACTAGGCCATCAGGGCAGATAGAACAGAAAAGAAGTTCTGGGGTTTGGGACTGAACCCTAAGATGCTTTAGTTCTGAACAACAGTGGGAGAGAGAAGGAAAGCAGCACATGGCTGATAAAAATCAAGAAAAACAGAAGCCCAGGAAGAAAGTGGAAAGAGTATCGCAAGGTATTAAGGGTCAGTCACATACTAATGTATATAATTGCTCTCCCAGGTATATACACATAACACCTTATTTACTTCTTTCATGGAAAATATAAAGTATTTGCAAGGTAATGTAAACATGGCGCAGCACACTTATTTTGTAGATGGGCCCACGCTAAGTTTGTGGGGTACCACAAGGATTCTGAGGGGCTGTACGGACTGTGACAGTGTTTAATGGGGAGTTAAGAGTTACACATCCATTGAAATTTTTATAATTGCCTTTATTCTTTTTTTTTTTTTTGCAGTGCAGGGGAATTAAGCTCAGAGCTTCATGCATTCCACGCTAGAATTCTCCCACCATGCTATACCTTGGTGTGCAATTTTAAAAACTTTTCATTATGGAGAATCTCAGGAACACAAAAGTAGCAGAATAGTATACTTGAACCTGATTTCCCATCACTTGTTTTGACAATTATCAACTTGTGACCAATCTTGTTTCTTTCATATTCTGTCTACTACCCCCGATATGGTCTTGAAACATCCTATCCTTTCATCTGCAAATATTTCAGTAGCTACCTGTTGGTGTGGATAAGATTTTTGACACAGTAACAAAGTACATGAACAAATCAACTTAAAGGAAAAAAGATTTATTCCGGCTTGTAAAGGCTTAGCCCATGGTGGGCTGGCTCCACGGCAAAGGCTTGGCAGAGGAAATCTGCTATCTCATAGCAGCTAAGAAGCAGAGCAGAACAAAAAGAGGCCAAAAGGACAGGGTGGGGGCCAGATACAGTCCTCAAGGACCCATGTCCATGGTGGGCAGAAGGCAGCAAAAGCAAGTGAGTAGGCCTAGCTCCTAAGCTTCTGTTACTCCGAATATTGTCATCAATTTATGTTGTGAATGAATTGATCCATAATGAAGTCAGGCCCTTCTTGATCCTGTCATCTTCCAAAAACTCTCTCTCTGAACACGTGAGATTTTGGGGGACATTTTCTTTTTTTTTTTTTCTTTGTTTTTCTTCTTTCTTTCTTGTTCGTTTGTTTTCATTTGGAGACATTTTAGATCTACACTGTATTGGTATTTATCATTATCATATTTTAATATGATACTATTGTCAGCTCAATGTTTATCTTAGCTACTTTTCTTGTTGCTTGGACAAAATACCTGATACCCAAAGTTAAAGGAGAAAAGGTTTGTTTGGCTCAGTGTAAAGAGGTTTTAGTCCATAGTTAGCTGGCTACTTTTCTTGTTGCTTGGACAAAATACCTGATACCCAAAGTTAAAGGAGAAAAGGTTTGTTTGGCTCAGTGTAAAGAGGTTTTAGTCCATAGTTATCTGGCTCCAAGGCAGGGTGACACAGCAGAGGGCATCAGAGGGGAGAAACAGTTCATGGTGAGCAGAAGGCGCAAAAGCAAGTGACCAGCAACAAACAAAAAATAGAAGCTTTTTCTGCACCTTTTATATTCTATCTAGGTCACCTGTTTTAGGGTCAGTATTAAACCAGTCAGTGGACTAATTTAGTAATCACACACTCTAGATTTGAGCCGCCTCTGAAAAGCCCCACCTATGACCACATGAGGCTTTGGGGGACAACTAGATAAAAACCATAACAGTACTTAACAGTTACCAAAATTCAGTCAGTGCTCAAAATTTTTACTTATTTGATTAAATATCATAATTTTTAAGATTTATTTGAGTCAGGATAAAAAAGTTTATACAGCAAGAATAAGGATATATCTTGTCAGTGCCTACATTCTCCTTCTACCACCCCTCACACACAGTTTTTCTTTTTCCTGGTAAATTATTTGTTAAGGAGAACAGATTGTTTGTCCTGTATAGTTTCCCACAGTCTGAATTTTGGCGACTGCGTCCTTGCACTGGTGATGCTAAAATGTTTAACATGTTTTTCTGAATTTCCAATAAAATGGGAGTTGAACCTGGGAACTTGGTCAGGTTTGCCATGGAGAATTTTCTGCTGCTTCCTCCCACCAAGAGTCCCTCAATGTCTGATAGCATCTCTTTTTTGTGTGATGCCAGCAGCTGCTGATTATCAAAGGGAAGGTCCATTATTATATTAGGAGTGGTGAAATGGTGCTGCCTCCCCTCCCTTTTTCTTTAAAGAGACATAAAGGGAATTTATTAAGCAGAAATGTAAAAGCACACAAAGAAATAGAAATAGTGTGTGTCGATCCTCAAGAGAGAGAGACAAGCTATATGGTGGAGGTGGGAATATTTATGTGTTTTTAGTGGTGGAAATCTGTGGAATTTATGAATCTATAGGAAGTTCTGTCTTGGTCTTGGTTTATGCAGTAAAGAATGGCCCACTACAGAAAGATAATGGCCCATTTTACAGATGAAAAGCACTAAGTCCACTAATTTTTCTTTCTAAAGTATTTTATCTAAAAACAGTGTTTGATCTCTCTCAATTTTTTCCTTCATTTTAAGGCCAGGTTTCTGCCCTTTATCAACTAAGCTGGTTTAAAGTGTCTTTGAGGAATTTTGAGTGTGATAGGCCTGGAAGAAAAGAAGCATAGGATCCAGTGGGCAGCTGCTGAGAATCAGCCATGGTGCAACCCAGGTGGCTACAGAAGAAGGCAATTCAGCCGCCCTCTTGGTAAGCACCTCCCTCCGGTGAGAGCCGGGAGGAGACCCATCAGCAGCTCCCGTGAGCCTACCGGCTTGTGGGCTGGGAATCAAACATCCCACCCGCTCACCCCCATTAGCAACTGGGGACAGAGGTCTGAGCATGTCTTGAGAGGATGACCATAAGCAATATAGCAAATATGGGGGATCTCCTTCCATTTCTGTTTGAAGGCAAATTTTTTTCCACTGTTTTGTTTCATTATGATTAATTGTATTACTTTATTCAATATTCTCTTTTGAATGGTTTTGTAATGTTCCATTTTTGGTTTGATTTTGGTATACCTAATTGACTGGACAACTATTGTGAAGATAACGCAATATACTATGGTACCTATTACTGTTATTCTGGTAACCCACTGTGAAGTTCTGTACCAATTTCACTGCATTGTCTCGATTGGCTTTGTTCTGTCTTATTCTGTTGTACTTTTACTACCTTCAAAATAAAAAAAAAAGAAGCATAAACAAATTTAGGGAATACTGATATGGATGATCATGTCCTGGAAATACAAGCCCCTGAAAAGTCCAATATTTTAACTGTGATTTTCTTCTCTTTTAAAAAACTTATTTTAAAGGGAATAAAAAAAGCAATAAAATGGAACAAAACAAAACAGTGAGAACAGTACTGGGTTTCAAAAACAAGACAGAAAGAAATTCCCCATAGTTGCTGTACTGCATATCATTAACTTCTAAATGTTTACTCAGACTAATGGCCTTAGGGCTGCAAAGTCAATCAAATAATACAAGCATTAAATTGTTTTTTACTTCAGTTGCTATCATCTCAGTCTGTGTTCCTCTGAATCAGCTGGTTGCTTCCTGGGAGGCCCATGTGCTGGTTGGCTAATGAGAGGGCATGGGTTGGCTTCTTGGTTCTTCCCCTGGCCCATGACTGCCACTGGCTCATAGGAGGGTACAGCTTGGTTTCTTGGTTCTCCTGGCCTATGACTGCTGTTGGCTCATGATTTTCTTTATCTCCTTTCCACCTATATTTACACCCCCCACACACACTTTGATGCTTTATTTTTTACTTTTTTTTCTGGTGGTGGGGGTGACCTGGGATGGAATCCAGGCCCTTGCACATGCAGGATGAGCTCTATCACTGAGTAGTCCCCAGCTCTGGCCCCTTATTCTTTTCTTTTCTTTTTTGTCCTTTGGAGACAGGGTCTTGCTATGCAGTTCAGGATGACTTTGAGCTCACTGTGTAACCCAGGTTTGTCTCACACTCAAAGTTATCCTCCTGCCTCAGCCTCCTGAGTGGTGGGATTACAGGCATGTGCCACGATGCCTGACCTGGCCCCTTATTTTTTTTTCGTTTTATTGGTACTGGGACCGAACTCATGATCGAGCACTTGCAAGGCAGGCGCTTATGTCACTGAGCTAAATCCCCAGCCCCCTGGCCCCTTATTCTTAAGGAGGGCCTGATGCCACTTCACCAGGTACCAAAAGCCTCATCCTGGCTGCTGTAAAGGAGACAAAAGGGAGCTGTGTTTTTCTGTTCAATGAACCATCATCCTCTTATAGTCAGAGCTGTGTCCCTAATGTGTCTTTAACTTCCTGCCTGGCTCACCGAGAGAAAAATGTCACCAGGCAGCATCTGAGGGGGTCCCTGAGAACTTAAAGCCACTTGCCCCAAGGGGTGAGTTATAGGTTTGCTGGTTCCCACCACGGCATATGTCAGGAAGAGCCACAACAGGGTTCATTAGGCAAAAATGTAAAGGTACACAAATAAAGAGTGCGGGCCCCGGAAGAGCAGTGCCTCTCCTTCTGTCTTTACTCTTTGAACTTCAGCGCTTCTATAAAGAGAAATGGTCCACAATCCACACACGGTTTCTCAGTGACGTAGTTCAGATGGGAAAAGCAACATAACTACTCAGTTTCTTCCTTTTATCTACCAGTTTTCAAAATAATGAGTTTGTGTCTAGCAGCTCCACACAGAAACCCATTAGTTGGGGAGGGGCTATGAATGCTTGGATTTAATTATTTGATGTATTTTCCTTCTTCATTTGTTTCTTGAGACAGGTTCTTGCTATATAGCCTAGGCTGGCCTCAAACTCATGGTGATCTTCCTGCCTCAGCCTCTCATATGCTAGGTTTACAAGCATGTGCCTTCACACCTGACCTAGTGTGTTTTCAATCCATTGCTGTTTGGATTTTCTCACTGATGCTCAAATTATCCATGCCTGGCCAAAAGAAGCCTATCAGATGAGTCCTTTAGATGCACAGTCCTCACTATTGGTTTAGGAAGGTGTTTGGTTTGTTTGAAATATTTTCCACCCAGTCCTGAAATCAACCAGGTCCCCTTGAAGCCCCAGTTCCCTTCCCTAGCTCCAAAAGTTATTATGTACCACGTGGGCTTTCAGGGTCAAAGAGCACTGCGGAGGTGTCAGAGGAGATGCAGTCCTCCGACAAAGTTTACTCGTGTCCTCTAGAATTCAGGATGTGACTGGGAACCATTCATACCCAACTCCTTGGGAGCTGTTGACCTGGGAAAGAGTGATGTTATCTCCCAAGTGGATAATGAGAGCCCATGCAGGGGACTTGGTTTCATTCATTCCTTGTGAATAAAAGAAGAGAAAAAAATGGAGCCCACCGAAGAATGCTCTGGATGAGAGAAATGACCAATCCTTTCACTCCTGCTGAGCAAGAGGAAGGGAAGAATCTCGGCAAATGCAGACTCCTGCGGGATACAAGAAGAAAATATTGAGAAACTGCTTGGCACCAGCGATAGAAAGGATGAAGACGTCTCTTTCATAATCTACAATGAAAGCAAGCACAGAAGAAGTGCAAAATAAATAGGAAGGTAGATAGACGAGATGACAGATTCTAAGGAAAATTTAAAACGCAAGAGCATGTGGCCAACAAAATTGGGATCATCTACACTGAGTCCAACTGGCTAATTCTAAATATATGTTTTTCACCATAAAAAGCCCACAGGAGCAAAAATTGTGATCAGACTCTGTGTATACATATAAGATGCTGTTTTTGTCTAACAAGGAATGAGAAGTCTCTTTCCATCTGCCCCACTGACTATTTTTTGCATGATATTCCTGTGCTGGACTGCGTGAGTATGCTGTGCACAGAAGGTCACACTTCATTATTTTATCCCCTCAGGTTGGAAAATTATGTTTTTCGGGGTCTTGGTTTTTGTTGCTGTCTTTATGAGAAACGTGCACCTCGGCACCTGCCTGTGCATTCTAGAACTGTTTACCAAGTACCTCACGAGTGCCGGGCAGTGACAGGTGCTAGGAATGACGTGGTAAAGAAGACTGACAGAGCTTTTATCTTCAGGGACCTTGGGATCTGTCTTCCTTTCTCGCTGCTGAGACAAAATAGCTGACACTCAAAGTTAAAGGAAGAAACGTTTGTTTTATCTCACAGTTTGTAGAGGTTTCAGTTCATAGCTGGCTGGCTCCAAGGCAGGGTGGCATGGCAGAGGGCATCACAGAGGAGAAACAGTCCACGGCAAGCAGGCAGGCGGGAGCAAACAAGCAACAAGACAAGTCTCCTTCTGTCCCTTATATTGAATCCGGGTACTGGGATTAGGGTGGTGCCAAGCCAGTCAGTGGACTGGTTCAGCAGTCATTCATCCTTAATCCCAGCACCCTGGTTCCCAGCCTTGAATCAGTCACACACTCTAGACCCAGCCAGCTCTGAAAAAGCCCCACCTAGGACCATATGAGGCACTGGGGGGACATCTCGACATAAGCCATCACGTGGTCCAACAGAGAAACAAGACATCCAAGCATGACATTTGACACTTTCCTGATAAGTGGTAGAGACATATACGGTGATAAGGAAGCACATGGCCAGGAAATTTAACCTGAGAAAGTGACATTAAATTTGAGACCTGGGTATGAGAGGAGCCATGAAAAGAGAGGCAAAACAATATTTTAGGGGGATGGAGCAGTGTGTCAAAGACCTGCATGTGATCGTGAGAGCAAGGCGCATTTGAGGTGAAAGGAAACTAGCAGCAACCTGCAAAGGGTTCTGCCACAGAAGTTGTCGGGGTTTTCATTTTTTTGTTTTGGCTACAGAAGAAAAAAATGGAGTCTAGTGGACACGGGATTGGAGTGCATCATGATTAGGAGTAGAAAGCTGTTCAGTAGCCTAGCAGGCGAGGGTGGCCTTGACAAGGGTTTTGGCACTGAGGACGTACAGCTGAAAATAGACTTGAAGCATCTATTTAGGAGAGGCTGATTCACATCATGTGGGTAGTTAGGGACGGGGGACCAAAGCTGACTCCCTGGCTTCTGACTTTAATAACTGGGTGGCACCATAGGCCAGAACCAGGACCACCACAAGAAGAAATGATCAGTTTAGTGTCCTTCACGGAAGCAGCCAACACGGAGTTGGAGACGCAGCTCTGGAGCTCAGGAGAGAGGTCTTTGAATTCCAACTCTAGATCTGGGGTCCGTCAGCCTCGGGTTATGATTGCAACTTCGGGAATGGTTGTAGTACAGCTAGGATACTGGGGACTGAGGTCACGCCCCTCCACCCAGTTGCATTCAAGCTTCACCCTAAGACCCTCCCTCCTTCATTACTTCCCGTCATCCGCTTGAGCTCAGGAGCATTCCGCATAGCCCCAGACCACAGCACATGCAGGCCTTTCTTCCTCTCTTGCTCTTGAGCCCGAGAGCCCAATTCGTCTGTATGACACACAGGGCTCCTTTCTGGTCATCCACCTGGCTGTTCATGAACTTCAGTAAACATTTCCCCGCCATGGAGTGTACGCTTTGTGATTCACTGCTTGCCATGCACAAGAACCTGGAATCCGTGGGATCCACCACACAGTGCCCGTTGGGATCATCTGGAAGGAGAAGAGAAGCACCTCAAACAGCCTGGAGGAAGGTGCCAACATTTAAAGGATGGCAAAGAAGGAGTTCAGAGAGGTAGGAAGAAAATCAGAGAATGTGCTGCTTGGCAGAAGCCAGGGCAGGAGCGTGTGTCTGCTCTGTGTGAGCTGCTACTGCCTTCTTTTCATTGCAGAGGGGCCTGTGCTCCCTTGTGTCCAAGTCTGAGCGTGCTGTTCTCCTTCCTGAAATATGTATGCTCATAGCATCAAATATTTCCAAAAGATTAAGAAAGATAAGGCCGAAAGACGTCACTGGGTTCAAGATCACCTGTGTGATCTCGGTCACTGCAGTTTACACCCAGAAGTCCCGCAAGACCCTCATGCACTCGTGGTGGGGGAGCTTGTGGTGGTAACCGGATTGTAGGGCTGTGATAATCATCAGTGAGGTTAGTCCACCGAGGGGCTGGCAGCCGACTTGCGGTTAGGAGGTAGAACCTGGCTGGAAGCGGGCACCGCTCCTCTCTCCACTCTGCTTGCTGTAACCGTGCCAGGGGCTGTTTCTCCTCTGCCGGGTCTCTCTGCCATGCTGCCTGCTTTGAAGCCAGCAGACTGCAGACTGAAACCTCTGCACACTGTGAGCCCAAATAAACCTTTTCTCCTTAACTTGTTAGTGGTGGGTATTGTGTCTTAGTAAGGAGAAAGTAACTAAGATAGTGACACAGGTAGTGACAGCAGTAAATTGGCCACGATCACCAGCCTTTATGGAATGAGTTAGCTGATGAGAAGTGAAGAAAACTTCAATCTCTCAGTTGAATTGTCTTTTTGTTTTTCTGTTTCGGAGTACAAGGGTTCCACCCCAGGGGCCTCGACTACTCAGCTATGTCCCTAGCCTTTTTATTTTTTGTTTTGAGACAAGGTCTTACTATGTTGCTCAGACTGAATTTAAACTTGTAATCCCTCTGCCTCAGCCTCACAAGTAGCTGAGATTACAGTTGTGTTCCCCCATGCCCAGCTCTCATTTGACTTTTCACAATCATTGCATTAAATATAAGTGTAATTTCAGCCAGGAGTGGTGGCACACACCTGAAAACCCAGCATTTGGGAGGCTGAAGCAGGAGGATCATGAGTTTGAGGCCAGCCTGGGCTACATAGCAAGTTCAAGACTGGCCGGGACTACATAATGAGACCTTGTTTCAAAAAGAAAAAAAGGTTTGACTAACATACATTTATTTTCCTGGAGGTTTTATTTGAGCTTGCACCTTTCTTTTTTTTTTTTTTTTATTTTGAAGGTAGTAGAAATACAACAGAACAAGACAGAACAAAGCCAATTGAGACAGTGCAGTGAGTTTGGTACAGAACTTCACAGCAGGTTACCGGGATAACAGTAATAGATACCATAGTATATCTCATTATCTTCACAATAGTTGTCCAATTAAGTATAGCAAAATCAAACCAAACAGAACATTATAAAATCAATCAAAAGAGAATACTGAATAGAGTGAAGCAATTAATCATAATGAAAACAAAACTGGAAATGACACTTGCTTTCAAGGAGAAAATAGAGGAGATCCCCCATATTTGCTATGTTGCATAGTCATCCTGCCAAGAGATGCTCAGACCTCTGTCCCCAGTTGCTAACGGGTGGGGGGAGAGGGTTGGGATGTTTGATTCCAAGCCCGAGCACCGGTAGGCTCAAGAGACACTACTGGGTCTCCTCCTGGCTCACACCAGAGGGAGTCGCTTACCAAGGGGGCGGGCAAACTGCTTCTTTGTGCAGGCTCCTGGGTTCCACCATGGCTGTGGCCGGATCTCGGGGGCCGTTCTCTGGTTCTCCCCTTGGCTCATGCTGGAGGAAGGCCTCCCCTTTCATTTTGTTTTATGTTGTCTAGTGTTTATGTTTCAGTGGTCTTTTCTGTTTTTGCTTATTTACCCTTGAGAATAGTCATATACCAGATGGGTAATCAATTTACAACAAAATTCAGATCCAAGACCAAAAACTATGAACACAGATTAAAAGACAAGTCAAACCCTAGAGAGGAGAGCACCTAGTTAAATTTTTTTTTACAAGGTTGTCAAGGTGATGCTTATAATCCCAGCACTTGAGAGGCTGAGGCAGGATTGCCTCAAGTTTGAGGCCAACCTGGGCTACATACATAGTGAGTTCAAATGCAGCCTGAACTGCATAGTGACAACCTGTTTCCCCCAAAAAAATTTTTTTTAAAAAAATTATGCATTCACGTGGTTTTACTTTTAAAAAAAATGTGCCCAGGGATTTAGCTTAGTAGAAATAAGTGCCTGTCTGGCAAGCACAAGGTCATGAGTTTGATCCTCGGTACCAAAAAAATAAAATAAAAAATAAAACCATTAATGAATATCTATGTGCATAATTTTCTGATTAGTTCTTTACTACTCATTCGTAGAATGAGATTCTTGCCCATCTGGTATATGACTATTCTCAAGGGGAAATTAGTGTCCCCTGTTAGGTGCTTTAGGTCACAAGACACAGACAGAGTTTAGTGTCAGGTATGTGGTTTGGAAGCACTTGGTTTAATCCTGCCGAACAGGATTAAAAGTTGGCCACCTGCACGTCGGTTTGCTTCAGGAGACGAGAGTGAGCACAATGACAATCCACTCAGCAAAAACAGAAAAGACCACTGAAACATAAACACTGGACAACATAAAACAAAATGAAACAGCAAGACCCTGTCTCAAAACAAACAGAAAATAATCATTATTTTTGGATTTTTCTGTTTGTCTTGAGACAGGGTCTTGCTGTGTAGGGTAGGCTGGCCGAAAACTCACTATGTAGCCTGGTCTTGACCTTGAGAGATTTTCCTGCCTCAGCCTGAATGTGGGGGTCATAGGCATGTGCCACCATGCCCAGTCGATCACATTTTTTAAAAAGTTGATTGAGAAAATCTTTAAAGTGTGTGCCCTGCTTCCTGGCTAGGCCACCGACTCTTCATGGCACAAAGTAGGATCTAATGCACAGGGCTGCGGCAGCCGGAGATGATCCAGTGGGAAAGACATCTCCTGCCCTCAGAGATGTCCACCTTACATGACTGGGGAGCCGGGTTCTAGGATGCCTGGCAATGAGGCAGAAAGAAGCACATTAAAGTATGTAAGTCTAACAAGTCAGGGAATGCAAATTCTTTCTTTTGTCTGTTTCTTTTCTTTCTTTCTTTCTTTCTTTCTTTCTTTCTTTCTTTCTTTCTTTCTTTCTTTCTTTCTTTCTTTCTTTCTTTCTTTTTTTGGGACAGGTTGGCCCTGAACTCACAGCAATCCTCCTGCCTCAGCCTCCCAAGTGTGGGGATTACTGTCCACAACTCGAATCCTTTTTCAGAGAGTGTTAGCTGGGGTCTAAAATCAGCTGGGCATGTCCTAACGTGAACCCGCCTGGAGTAGGCTCTGAGGGACAGTGCTGTCCCCAGTCTGCCGGCGTAGGCTTTCCAGGAGCTGCCCGAAGAGCTTGCAGCAGACAGCAGCTCCCTGGCTGTGGAGGTGGCGGCGGCCTGGCCCGCCTCACCCCTCTGCCCACTCCCACATCAGGCTGCTTACAGCACGGCTCCTGGGCTCTGCTGGAAAGCAGTCATGCAGACGCCCCGCTGGGAGAAGTGGAGACAGGTTGCAGCCCAAAACAGCCAGCAGCAACTAACAATCTCTTTGAAAATTTGCAATTTACATTTAAAAAATCACGTGAATTCTACAGCTTGTTTCATAATGTGTTTATTTAAAAAATGTGTTTTTCTCCTTTAAACTTTGTGAACAAAATCATTGCTCCAAGAGGACGGGCTGTGTTTGCCCTGTTTGAAAATCCTTTGGCGACTGCTCCGCCCGCCGCGTCCCCAGCACAATTTCCATTTAATGCTGAGCCAGAGCTGCAGAGTTCAGGTGAATAAACTGCTCCTTTCCACGACACACAGAGAGAGGGGCTCTGCACAGCCTCGGCCCCAGTGTGTTTGTTGAAAAGTTGAAAGTACGCTGTATTTGTCAGTTGGGTTTTTCATTACAGGCAGCAGAGAAAAGCTGTCCCATACAGGCACAGACTCAGGGGGTGCCCATGAGGCAACAGCCAAAGCTCATTACTCAGGAAGGAGCTAGTGGGGTGTGGTGGCCCATGCCAGTAATTCCCCTCTTCAGGAAGCTGAGGCAGGAGGATCACATGAGTTGAAGGCCAGCTTAGGCTACGTAGTGAGTCCAAGACCCTATCTCAAAAAGCAAAACAAACAATAATGGACCTGTTAAATTCTGGCTTTCTGGGTTGTCATGAACTGCTGGGGCCCAGGGAGACGTGTCTGGGGGCAAGGCTGGGCCCAGTTGTCACAAGGCGCTACATGAGAGGTCTGACCCCTCCTCCCAGACTTGCTCAAGAACTTCTGCATGTTGCTTTTTCTTCTTTTTAAATAAAATTTTTAAAAATTTTTTAAAAAGCAAAAGGAGGAAAAGCAAGTGCTAAAGGATATAACTGCATGTATGTTTAAGTGTGTAGGATTGATAACTGTATTACTAAGTTTTTGTTGGATCGTTGAACAGAACTGTTTGCAGCTTCACTGTTTGAATGTCCACTTTGTATGTTTTAATTTTGTAACATGAACAACTATTTCTAAGAGGACAATATGTAATTTATCAACTAGTGATTTCTTACTTTTTTTTTGAAATTCTGTATTATTTCCACCCTTTTTTCTGTTTTGCTTTTTTTCTCTTTAAATAAAATTTAAAAAAAAACTTCCGCATGTTGACTCACTTACTCTGCATGTTCATTTCCTATTTTCTCCAGCTAGATTATTGGGGTTTAAAATCCAGGATTGGCCAAGCGTGGTAGTACACACCTGTAATTCTAGTTACCCACGAGGCTGAGGCAGGAGGATCACAAGTTTGAGGCCAACCTGGGCAATTCAGCAAGATCCTATCTCAAAGTAAAACGTAGACAAGAGTCTGGGGCTGTAGCTGTGAGGCGGGGCATGGCCTAGTCCAATGCCCATTGCTGAAAAGGCCTAGGTTTGGTTAAAGCAGCCCTGGAAGGAGGTGAGGCGTGCAGGTCCCATGTCCACCGTGGGGCACTTAGCAATGGACTTGCATCTTTTCCTGCTACTGGAAAGCAGAGCCTCTGTGCAGGACTCCTGGAGTCAGGCCACAGCGGCTGGCAGATCCCTTGGGGGCTTTGTCTACACAGCAAGGCCCTCAGCAGAAAAAACCTCTCAGTAAGCCTTCAAAGAGTAAGCTGCATCCCTAAAGATCTAAAAGATTTAAATTATACTTTTTGCTATTTGCTATTTGTTTGTTTGGGTTTTTTTTGAGACAGGGTCTCACTATGCAGTTCAGGCTGGACTTGAACTCACTTTGTAGCCCAGGGTTGGCATAAATGGGTGGCAAACCTCCTGCCTCAGCCTTCCAGGTGCTAGGATTACAGACATGTACCACCATACCCAGATTTTTGGTACCATTTGTTAAAGAGTAACGGAAATCAAGCCTAACCAACACTTGTAACTGCAAGGTGTGCCGGTGAGAATCATCGGCAGGACAGGCGAGGACAGAGGTGCAGGAGGTGCTTGTTCCCCTCCCATCAGCCACAGTCCCAGCCAGGTCATGGGTGGGAACGCAGGCGGGGGGATGCAACAACCCTGCTGGTTCCCCAGGGTGACTGCACCTTTGGGCTCAGCCTCTTCCTGCTGAGACTCCAACGGGGCTGCCTGATTCCCTGTACCAGCTGATGCCTCGACATGGCCGGATGAGCAGCATGGTGGGTCATGCACATGACAGCTCTGTGTGTGTGTGTGTGTGTGTGTGTGTGGTACTGGAGATTGAACCTAGGGCCTTCACATAGAGCTAGCCTCCCGGTCCTTTTTATATTTTACTTTGAGATAAAGTCTTATTAAATTGCTAAATTGCCCAGACTAGGCTCAAACTTGGAATTCTCCTGCCTCAGCCTCCAGAGTGCTGGGATGACAGGTGTGTACCACCATAGCAGACGCCACCTCACCCTTCTGTCCATTCTTCCTGGGCCAAAGCATGCCTATCAGGTGTACTAGTTAGTACTTTCTGTATAACAACTCTAAAATGTGGTGGCTTAAAACATAAATGTGAGGTCTCATGCAGTTTCTGAAGGCCAGGAACCAGATGTGCCTTGCCTGGTGGCTCTGGTGCCAGGACCCTTGTGAGGGTGCGGTCAGGCTCAGGGCTGGAAGCCAGACAGGGCTGGAGGGTCCTTCCAGGGTGACCCATTAACACACCCCGTAGGTCGGGACTCTCCCACAGTATGGCTTGACTGTCCTCATTACATGGCAGCTCTGGGGGGAGGAAGCCAAAAAGAGCCCAGGAACCCGAATCTGAGCTGCGTGTGTGGGTGCACACCTGTAGTCCCAGCACTCGGGAAGCTGAGGCAGGATTGCTGTGAGTTCGAGGCCAGCCTGGGTTACATAGCAAGACCCTGTCTCAACAAAAAAACAACAAACAAACAAAAAAACAAAAAAACAAAAAAAACCAACCCCACTTATTTACCATATGCTACTTCTTGGAAGTGAGCCATTAACTCTAGCCCAAACTGTAGATGGAAACGTCAGCGCCACCTGCTGGAAGGAGGAACATCAGCAAGGAGGTGGGTAGAGCCGTCTAGAAAAGCACAAGGCCACCTCTAGTTTAGTGAATAATGCTGATGACTGCAAGGATCCCAAGGAGAATTTATTGACCACTTAAACGTTAAGCAAATCTGAGTTGAAGATTTATTGTTGTGTTTGATTTATGAATCTGATGTCAGTCTTGGGCTGACCATGTTGAAATACAGTTGGAACAGGGCTGGGTAGGAGCTCAGTTGTAGAGCAATGCTTAGCAGGTGTGGGGTCCTGGGTTCCATCTAGCACGCTCTTCTGCTGCCTATGGTGACGCTGAAGTGACACAGATGCCTGGGGTTCCAAAGAGCATGATTTGAACCCCTCCAGGGTAAAGCTAAGACTCACTCGGGCTTTGGAGAGGGTCTCTTGACCTGGGTTTTTCACCTGGAACACACAGACAGTGACAGGACTCCTCCATGCTTCACAAAGCGCAGAGCACGGTGCCCGGCGGGTGTCCACGCTTGTGTACTCTCTGGTCTTCCCTGGGCTTCGCTGGCCTCAGGGTAGGGCCCCACAGGCCTCTGCAGAGCAACACTGAGTACTGCTTGAAGCTCCTCTCTGGCGGGCCCTTCCGGGACTGCCCCACGCTGGGCCCTGAAAGCCAGGCTCCCCACAGAGGGAAGACCCCACAGAGAGCACCAGCCCACAGCAGGAGTGGGGAGGAGGTCACCAAAGCGCTACACGAGCACCCAGCACTGGGTGCCACTCCCTTGACCCTGGGGTACTGCTAAGTGCTGTGCCTGCCCTCTCTGATGTGACCCCCACAACCCCGTGGGGTGGGTACCACTTTCGCCTCCCATGGGTCAGAGAATAGAGGTGCGGAGATGTTAAACCAGAAATTCCCAGCTTAGATGACCACTGAAATAATCGGGAAGCTCTGGAAATGAGGTCCCCGGGGTCTGGCCCAGGCCAGGACCAGCTGGCTCTGCAGAGCCCGAGGTCACATCCTTCCCACGGAGAGGATGGTAGGGGAAGGAGAATCAGGCAGGTGGTGGGGCAGGAGGCCGCTTTGAACCCAGGCCGCCCTGTCTGTGTGCTGCGGGCCCACGTCTGAGGGAGCTGGAGGTGGGACTCGGTTTAGTCTGTGAAGGCTGCGGTCCTGGGCACAGCGTGTCCAGAGCCCAGGCAGGACCGAGGCAAGCTTCCCACCCCGGGGCTGAGCAGCACTGCAGGGGTGCTTGGTACCCCAGTGCAGCCACCCCTCGTTCCTGACCCTGTGGGCTGCTGTGGGTGAGGACCTGCCCCTCCAGCGAGACCCCAGGTGCGCCGGTGCTGCTGCTCTCCAAGCTGCCTCAGGTGTTAGCGGTCCGCGCTGTGACAGGACGCTGGGACAAGCAGCACAGGAGGAAAGGTTTGCTTCGGTTCGCGGTTTCAGCGCTCGGTCGCTTGGCCCATTGCTGTGGGCCTGTGAGGGCAGCATCCGTCATCACGGAGGACAGGCTGCTCACTGCGCGGTGACCACCGTGACGCGGCGGGAGAAGGGAAGCTCAGGGCCCCTCCAAAGGCTCAGTGTCCTCCCACTAGGCCACCCCTTTCTATTGCAGTGTTGGGGGATGATCCCGGGGCCTGACGCTGAGCCACATTTCAGACCCCTTTTAATACTCCATTTTGAAACAGGGTCTTCCTGAATCGCTAAGTTGCCTGGGTTGGGCTCAAACTTGCAGTCATTTTGTCTCAGTCTCCCAGTGCTGTGAGTGCAAGGGTGCACGTTGGCACCACCTCGGCCTGACCCTTTGAGGTTTCACCATCCCCCAACAGTGCCACAGGCTGGCGACCAAGCACTCAGCACATGGGTCATGCAGAGCGGAGCCCCAGCAGGTGGAGGGAGAGCCAGGCCGGAGCCACAGTTTGCTCCCGAGATTCCTCGGTGGGTTGAGGATGAAACAGCACCCCGGGCCCCCTCCCAATCCTGGGTACCTCGATTTCAATGCCAAGAGTTCTGAGGGGCTCCAGGATCCAGGAAAGAGCACCCCTGGAAAGGGGGTGGCCTGAGGCGGGGCAGAGAGGGCCTGTGGTCTCCGGGCACTCTGTGTGGACACAGCTGTCTGCCTGCAGGGCTCTGGGAAGGCACGGCTGCCTGCACCTCTGTCTTTGTGCTTTCCGCAGCCCTAGGTTTGTGCAGCTGACCGAGGAAAGAAGAGGAGGATGCTGAAGGTCCCCCTCTCCTGGAGCAATTGTCCTGGGACTCGCTGCAGACGGTTGTACTAATTAGTTAATTTAATTTTATGTATGCCTAGTTAGGCCCCCCAGTGGAAAGCTGCAGATTAATGGCCGCGCACACGTGAATGTGTGGAACTAACAGTCCCCAGATTTTATGGCTTTTAGACAGCCCTAGGCCAGCATGGGTATTTCCTTCTAATCCTCAAAAAACTGTTTCTGATTCATTAAGTATCTAATTGCACAACTCATGAGGGAAGTTCCTATTAAAACTGAGAAGCCAGCCCGCCCTACCGTCCCCCCAGAGCTCCCACTGTGAGTACAGCGGCCCAGTCGGCTCCCCGGGCCTCTCTGAGCAGCCCTTGTCCCTGGCCTGCTGTGGCTTGAAAGGAGAGCCCTAGCCTGGGTGTCAGGACATGGACAGGCCGGTCCACTGGGCAAAGTCACTTTTCCTCTTTTGGGTCTCAGTTTCTTCATCTGAATCAGGTGGACAGGACTGGTTTCTCCTGTGGGAAATGGGGGGTCCTGTTGGGAGAGGGAGCTGGGGCCGGAAACGAGGCACTGGGGGGACTGGAGGGGTTGCTTTGGGGTTTCGAGGGCTGGAGTATAGTTGTGGGAGGGAGGGAGAGCGGGTCCTGGTGGGGGGAGTGAGGCTGGCTGTGCAGCTGTCTTGGGGGGCGGATGTAGGGAGCCCTAGAGCTTCTCCTCAGTGCCACAGGAAGCAGCCGGAGCCTGACTTGTGACCGCTGGCTGGGTAGAAGTTCAAAGAGCTCCATCCCCAAAACACTGTCACCCTGGGCCCTGGGCTGGTGGTGTAGGCTGCCAGTGACTGGGGAGAGGTGTTCGAGTCCCAGTCCCAAGCCCTGAGGGACACGTGTGGCCTGGCAGGTGGCTCCTGAGTGGACAGGGCCTCCTATCGCTAGGTCATCCACTGGTCAGGGAGAGCTGCAGCAAAGAGTAGCCAGTGGTAACCCTGACCCCAAATCTCTTGGGAAGGGAAAGTGACCGGGTCTAGGAAAACCAGGAGTCTCTAGTTTGGCTATGAGGAGAGTTCCAGGGATGACGTTCCTAGTAAGAAGCATGTGGGGAACTTGAAGTCACTTATTTGGACCTTAAAAAATAGTTTAAATGGGGCATGGTGCTGCATGCCTATAATCCCAGCACTCTGGGAGGCTGAGGCAGGAGGATGGCAAACTGAAGCCCAGCCAGGGAAACTTACTGAGACCCTGTCTCAAAATAAAAAATAACAAAGGTTTGGGTATGCATCTCAGTGTGAAGGCCCTGGGTTCAATACCCAATACAGGGGAAAAAAAGATTATTTTCATGCAAGTTGGTAAAGCTTGAATCTGGTTATTTGAGAGATATAGACTATGACCCACAGACCTGAGCAATAACATTCCACTGCGCCTGTTCCCTTGTTTAATTGAACAATAGCCAACATGACCCAGCAGAGTGCGGCCTAAACGTGCACACAGATCGTATCTCACTGCTATATTTAGCCTGCTTTGCCCCAGGGAGTGTGAGGCTGGGCCAGTGGAATTCACAAGTCACAGGACTTGTCAAAGGTAGAGCCAGGAAGCCAGTGGGGCGTAACCTGAGGACCTCAGGATCTCCTGATGGGGGGCTACAGGCCCAGCCCCAGCTGCAGGCCCTGAAATTCAGTGCCAGTCAGGACCCACCTCACTCTGGGTGGCAGGGCCCTTCCTCAACCTGAGCAATAGGCCCCAAGAGGGAGGCAGTGAGCTCCTGCCCCGCACTGCAGGGAGAGGCTGCGGTTCCTTACTGCTCCGGCCCGGCAGGACCACGCGTGGCTGACGATTAGGAAGTGGTACTGACGGTGGAACACATCTGTAATCCCAACACACTGGGACCGAGGCAGGAGGGTCACAAGGCTGGGAACAGCCTGGCCAGTTTAGCAATTTGGAGAGAACTGGTCTGGAAATAAAAACAGAAAGGGGCTGAGGAAACAGCTCAGTGCACTGGTACTAGAAAAATAAAAGGGGCCTTTAAATGTTCTATTTCTTTTGAAATAGAATCCACACAGTTCGGCCAATGGCTTGAAAAAGACACTGCCACCCCAAAGGACAAAGTCAACTAGCAATGCCCCAGTGCTAAAAAGAAAAGCTTATCTTTTATGTTTTTGCAGTGCTGGGGATTAAACCCAGGGTCTTGCACCTGCCAGGCAAGTGCTCTACCCCTGGGCCATACCGCAGGCCTCCTTCATTTTTGAGATGGTGCCTGACCATGTTGTCCAGACTGGGCTCCAGCAACCCTCCTGCCTCAGCCTCCTGAGTAGTTGGGACTAGAGGGGTACACCGCAACACCTGGCTCTCCCGCTCCCCACAACATATACTGAAAAGGCAGCAAGTGTGAAGCTGTGACTGGAGAATGAAGAGATGGTTTCTGGTTTCTTAGGTCCGAAGGAGGAAGCTATGTCTCCCTCATGGAGGGACGGCGGGTTGGATGGAGGCGCTAACTACACCGCTGCTCATATTTGGAACCGCTCTCCTTGCGGAGGGCTGTTCTGCACCTCCTCACTGCAGTGTGGGTGAAGGGGCCGCATCCACGGGAGTGAGCACCAGGACAAGCTTCCCTCCTGGGGTGGGGGGTGGATGATGAAACCTGGGTGGGAAGGTCCGGGCGCAAAGGTCTGTGTACTTTATTATCTTTTACCCTGAGGAATGTGCCTGCTTGGTTAATGTTTACATTATTAAATAATCTAGTTTTGGTCATGTCAATAAAAGTCAGTGCTACTTTTATAGGAAAAAATTGTATGTTTGCAGCTAATTTCAGAGCTCACAGAAGAAGTTCTTCTTGGGCCTGTTAGCTTGACCGCCACCTGGTGGCAGATTCCTGTAGAGCCGGGCACCGGGCAGGCCAGATCCAACCTCGGAGGGCGGCGGCAATGCTGGATCCGCTCACTGGGCGCGAGGGTGACCTTAGACTTCTTTCTCAATTGCAAAGCCTGGGCCTTAAAGTAGAGACGGCATTGCTGACTTTTGGGGTGGCTGTGGCGATGCAGTGCCTGTGTGTAGTAAACGCTTAAAACATCATAACTCCTAGTCCTGATGGAGAAGGACTGGGTATCCAGGGGTTTGTCCCAGAGCTGGTCCTTTCTGCTGCTGACTCACCGGAGGTTGCAGAAGCCAGGGCCCACATCCAGGCGGACACTGAGCTGAATGAGAGGCATAGAGAAGCTGGCAGGGCCAAACCTTGCAGAAGAAATGTAGCAGGAATAGTGCAAGACCCGAAGGACATACAGAGTCAGCCAGGACTGGGCGGGGACTCCTGGGTGGAAGGCTAAATCAAAAGCGTGAGCATTTTAGCAATAGACGAGCTAGTTGGGGGACATGGGTACTGCAAAGTCTAATTTGACTGAATCCTTGAAGGGACAAGATACATGAAATATCTAAAAATGTTCATTCACCCAAACTTGCAATTACTCAGAGGAAATCACAGAAAATAACTGTACACAAGCTGCTGTGCTGTGGCTTGTCTAGATGTCACCCCTCCAAAGCCTCATGAGCTCTGGGGCTTTTAGGAGCTGGCTGGATCTAGGGTGTGTGATACTGGGACTAAGGATGTATAATACTAAATTATTCCCTTGACTGGAATTAGCATAGTTCTGGGTGTAAATAATAGAAGCCCCACCCTGGGCGTGGATGGCACCAATCAGTAGATTTATAGCCTGGGTAGGATGTAAAGGGAGAGAGGGAGGGCAGGCTGCTGCTGCTTGCTCTCTTCTGCTTGCTGCACCATGGACTGTTTGTCTGCTGTGATGCCCCTCTGCCATGCTGCCCTGCCTTGGAGCCAGCTAACTATGGACTAAAACCTCTACAAACTGTGAACTAAATAAACCTTGCCTCCTTTAACTTTGGCTGTTGGTATTTTGTCTCAACAATGAGAAAAGTAACTAAGACATGCTCGGTATTGTATAATTTATAAGAGAAAAAAAGGAAATAAATAATAGAGGACAAATTAAATTGTGGTTTGTCTATATGAGTCTTAATTTATTTTTCAAAGGAAACTGCATGTTAGTTTGGGGTGCTGGTGATAATTAGGCTATTATTAGAAATAGAGGACACATGATAAAAGGTACAATTAAGTATATAAGTGTTAAAAATTAAAAGCTATATGCATCAAACCAGTCATGGGGGTGTGAACTATAGACCAGCTATACAGGAGGCTGAGACAGGGGGATCCATTGAGCGCATGAGTTCAGCCTAGGCAATACAGTATGTCTCAAACACTAAAAACAAGAGTGGCCATGTAATTGTGAGCAGCGGTTATATTTCAGTGGTAAGGCACTGGCCTAACACAGGAGGCCCAGGACTCGATTTCTAGTACCGGGAAAATAATGCTTTAATGCACTTGTAAGGCAGATCTTAAATGTACAATGCAACAGAAAAAACTGAAAAATCCGACATCGAAGTAGGCGGTCTTAACGCTTTCCCAGGAACTGAGCGATCACAGAAGGCAGAAGGCTTGAACTTTACAGTTTGGAAGCTCGGTGTAAGCGCCCCGCGCAGCACCCCGGAGCCCCGCGCTGGGAGTAAACTGCATCTCGCGTTCTCCCAGCCTGCGGGGAAAGCCAAGGACGCAGCGGAGCATGGTGGCGCACGCCTGTCATCCCAGCACTCGGGAGGCTGAGGCTGGAGAATTGTCGCAAGTTCGAGACCAGCCTGGGCTAGAGTGAGCTCAAGGTCAGCCTGAACTGCACAGTGAGACTCTGTCTCAGACAAAAAATAAAACCAAAACCAAAACAAAACTGCAACAAATCCAAGGACTGGGCCCCAGCGTTCAGGGACGAATTCTCGGGGAAGGAGCGGGGAGGGGAGTTGGAGGCGGAGCCTCGGCGGCACCGCGGGCGACCTCCCTGGGGAGACTGCGGCCAACCAGGCTCGGGGGCGTGGCTAGGGGCGGGGCCAGGGCGGGACGCGGAGGTCAGGGATTCAGCGCGTTTGGAGCGGGCTGGGCGGCCTCTTCTCCGAAAGCCGCCGTCCATAGCCGCGAGGGACCTCTTTGCCTGTTCAGCAGCGCGAGCGCTGGTGGCGTGGAACGGACCGAGCCCGCGAGGCCCCAGCGGTGCAGCCCCTCCGCTCATGCTGTCCGCAGCCCTGGCCCAGCGTCTGAAGCGAAGGGGCCGGCCCGCGCCCACGCCCGTGACTGGCGGGGGCTGTCACCTGCCAAGGGGCCAGGCCAAGCGGGAACTCTGCGGGAGCTTGTGACCACAGCTGTCCTGAGTCCCTGGATAATTGAAAGGTAGGGCTTATGTCACACTGTCATTTGCACCAGCTCCCCTCCAGTTACCACCGCCCTGTGTCCCCGTGTGGAGCCTCATTGCAGGCTGCTTAGGTCCCTCCCTGGCTACTTGGCAGACAGCAGGGTGTGGCAGCCATAGGGTGTGGGCAAAGCTGCACAACCCAGGAGCTCAGAAGTCACCATGCAGATGGAGGCTGGGCATGGTGGTGCACATCCATAATCCCAGCACTGGGAGGCTGAGGCAAGAGTGTCTCTGCGTTTCAGGCCAGCCTGGGCTGGCAAGTGAGTTCAAGGTCTGCCTGAATTACTTAGCCAGCCCCTGTCTCATAAAAAAAGAAAAAGAATACATCAAGGAAGGAGCCTGTCCCCTTGTTCTTTGGCCCAGGCTGGCCTCAAACTCAGGGATTCAAGTGATCCTCCTGTCTCAGCCTCCCAAGTTGTTGAGACTGACTACAGATGCATGCCACCATACCCAGATAGTTTCCTCATTTTTAGCTAGAGATTTTAAGAGTCTCTCACCAGGTGAATGAGGATTCTTTCAAGGATCCACTTAGTAAGTGCTGAATCAGAGGCTCCCTCCCTTCTCATGAATTAGGCAGCTGCTTTGAGGCCAGATGCATGTGTGTAATCCCAGCACCAGGGAGGCTGAGGCAGAGGGATCGCCAGGAGTTCAAGACCAGCCTGGACTACACAGTGAGCTCAAGGCCAGCTGGTCTCAAAACAAAACAAAACAAAACAAAACAAAACAAAACAAAACAAAACACAACCGTGGAGCTGGTTTGAAGTGGAAGGAGTCAGAAGTAGGAGCTGCCAGTGGGAAGTACCCTCCCTAGAGGGAGCCTCTGGGACCTGGACAGCAGGGCCACCCACATGTGTAGCACCCAGGATGACTCTGGCCTTTGTGTCAGGCTTGACCATGCATGTCGATGTGCTCTTGCGTCCTCATGAGCGGTGTGTGCACAGGTCTGTGTGGAGATCTGCCTGGTCTCTGGTGTACACATGCATGTACACGTGAATGGCATGAGAAGTCCTATGTGTCTCTACACGTACACTCAGATACGCATATAAACTGTGAGTCAAGGATGGAGACTCACTGCCCTGCCTCAGTGCGGCATTTCCAACTTGCTTGCTCATCAGAATCATCTCAGACATCTGTAAAAACTGCAGATTTTCTAGCCCCTGTCCAAAATGCCATGAATCAGAATGTCACAAATTATTTCCTGAATTTATTTATTTCCTGAATTTTTTTTATTGTGGTAAAATACTATACACATAAAAAATTTACCATTTTAACCATTTTTAAGTGTACAGTTCAGTGGTACCAAATCCATTCATAACATGTAGCTATCACCCATCGTCAATAATCCTTTTCACCTCGAGAAACTGAAACTCTGATCCCATTAAATAATGACCCACTTTCCCCACTCTTGTCTCTGGCAGCCAACCTTGTAATTTCTGTTCCGATGGTCTTGACTGCTTCAGGTTCCTCACGTAAGTGGGACTGCACGGGACTTGTGATTTTGACATGCTTATTTCACACAGCATAATGTCTCAAGGTTTCATGCATATTGTGGCCTGTGTCAGGGTTTTCTTCCTTTTTATTGGCTGAGTGGAATTCCATTGTTATGTACATAGCACGCTTTTCTTATCCGTTCATCTGTCAGTAGACACTTGGTTGCTTCCGTGTTTTGCTGTTGTGAATGACGCTGCTGTCAGTGTGGGCCTATGGATATCTTTTCAGGAACCTGCTTTCCACTCTTTTGAGTATCAACACAGAAATGGAGCCTATTGCTGGTTCCTACAGTAATTATTTTGAGACAAGGTCTTAGTTGTTTAGTTGCCCAGACTGGGCTTGAATTTAAGATCTGACCTCTGCCTCTCAGAGTGTCACTGTGGTTCTGATTTCCATCTCTGTAATGATTAGTTAGAGATGTTGAGCGCTTTTTTTCCCTAAGAGTAAGAAAACTCATTGAGGAATGGGAATGGGCGATAGGATAGCTCCTGAGAGACAAGAGGGGTCCTGAGTGGGTTGCCCTGTTGGGCATCTTTTCATGTGTATATTAGACATTCGTATGTATCCTTTGGAGAAATGTCTATTAACTCTTTTGTCTTTTTTTTTTTTTTTGTCTTTTTGAGACAGGGTCTGCCTAGGCAATTGAGGTTGGCCTTGAGCTCACTTTGTAGCCCAGTCTAGTCTTGAACTCTCAACAATTCTACTGCCTCAGCCTCCCAAGTGCTGGGATTACAGGTATGCACCACCATGCCTGGCTTCTTTTGCCCTTTTTGAATGAGAGTTTTTTTGTTTGTTGGCTAAAGGAGTTTAGTTTTTATCCTTCTGGATAATAATCTCTTATGAAATATGTAATTTTCCTATTCTGTGAATTGACTTTTCAATCTATTAAAATTGTTTTTTGATGCACAGATTTTTTTTTTTTGGTACCAGGGCTCAAATTCATGACCTCACACTTACCAGGCAGTTTTCTATGCTGCTGAGCTAAATCCTCAGCCCTGTGCACAGATTTTTAAAGATAAGTCAAATTTATTTTTTCTTTTCTTTCTTTCTAAGCTATTTGACAGCCCTGTTTTTTCCCTTTGGTTGTCTGTGTGTTTTTGTTACATCTAAGAAATCGTTGTTAAATCCAACGTCATGAGATTGTTGCCCTACTTTCTCCAAAAAGTTTCATAGTTCTAAGTCTTATATTTAGATCTTTGATCCACTTTGAAAGCCCTCGTTTGAATCCCCAGTACCACCAAGAAAAAAAAAACGTTATGCTCATCTTATGGGGACTGGCAGGGGATTAAGACAGTTCTAACGGTTAAGTTGCTGCCAGGTTACTCTAACACTTCTGCAAGAAAGCAATTACACATGCATGCGCTAGAACACACCCATCCCTCTGCTCTCAGTGTGGCTGGGGTCACCTACACTGTTCTCCTCTGCCACCTGGAGGGATGGACGTCCACAGGGTCAGCTAGAGTCTCTGCGGCCCTCACGGATAATCTAGAGCTGACTTTGTCCTGTCAAGCACACGCTCACAGTTGAACTAGGAGAAAAGGAAGTTCACTCACTAGTGTTGGAAATAGGCTATGTACCATTTCGTGTGGGATGCAACACCTGTGTTTAAAATTCCTGTCACATTTGTCCTCATTTAAACACAAAGACACTTACCACGTCATCACTTGTAATAGCCCCAAACTGGGAACCACTGTTATTTTCATCAGTACAAGAGTAACCAAATCAAGTATGGTTTATTTATACAGTAGACACCATGGGCCCAAAAGAGACAGCTACACATACTGACCTCAACTGATCCTCAAGATATATCAACCTTGTCCAGTCACGCAGGCTCCCATTGTAGTTATGGCCACATCGCCCACTCCGCGGTGGCCACAGGTAATGCCCTGTGTCTGTCAGGTCTGTGCAGAAGCCTGTAACTCCAGCTCATTCCAGGTTATTTCCTCCTGGCACCTACCATCTGGGTGATGCTACGGTTGCCCCTGGAAATCCCTTCCTGGGCTCCTCCTCGCCATGCTCCGGGTGCTTCTCCATCTCTCTCCTGGCTGGAATGCCTGCTGTCTGTGTCCTGTGTCTTCCTGAGTTTTGGTCTATGCTCCTGCTTTGGTGAACCACATCCTCTCACAGCTTCTCAGGAAAGCATGAATAGGAAGGGAATTCTGGGGAGACCGCAGACTGAAAAATATGTTTGTTCAGTCTCTTGGTTGATTGATAGTTTGGTAGGCAGGAAATTATTTCAGAATTCTAAAAGCATTATTTTATTATTTTCTGGCAGCTAGAAATTTTTGGTGTTAAGAGGTCCAGTGCTGCCAGGTAGAGTGGTGCACACCTGTAACCCAGCACTGTGGGATGCTGATCGCGAATTCAAACACCAGCCTGGAGAACTCAGCGAGGCACTGTCTCAAAATGAAAACGTTTGTCACAGGTTTACTCCCAGTAACCTCAACCCCAACATACCCCAAACCTGATTCTATTCTGGTGGCAATTCTTTGCATATTCACTGTTCATGAAATCTTTCTCTCGTGTGAAAGTTCATAGTAATGTGGACATGATGAAAGGTAACGTGTACATGGTAACGTGTACATGGGGACTTGGGCCATTTAACCACTCTGTACAGACTTTCGGCAACCTTCCCTTCCTTTCCCCACACCTGCTTCTTCTCACCAGTGTACGTGTTTCCTCTAGCTCCCACATCCCAGGATTTCCTTGTGCAAACCACTGTAGCTTACTTCTTTTTAGTATTCCAGCTTCATGCATGGAAGCCACCACCGTTTTGCTAAGTCGGCTAACAATTGTCTTCCATTTTTTTATTTTCCAGAATCTTGCAAACAATTCTTACACGGTTGTCTTTTTTCTCCTTTGTCTGTGATGGTTGGTATCTGCTATGGTTTGAGTGAGTGTTCCAGTGAAATAATTCCCAGTAGAGTCATATAAGGGGGAAGGACTGAGGAAATAATCAGGGCCACTCCTTAAAAAGGATTACTGCCTTTAAAAAGGGCTTAAAACATATGTGTGTGTATGCATATGTATATGTATATAAAATGGTTAAGATAGTTATACTAGTGATTTCTCTGAGTTTGCTAAGGAGAAAGATCTGTACCGATAATTTGTACTGAAAGGTTTGTATTCAGATAATTGAACGCAGATGTCTTGTGCCCTGGGTGAATGATTTGCGGATGTCAATGTGCAGTGTATGTACCATTGTTACCCCAATTGACATGTTTTGAACTTTTGTCTTTTTTTGTCTCCTTGAAATAAAATGGATTTGGAAAAAAAAAGTTTAAGAGTGCCTTCCCTTTTGCTGTTTGAGGATGCACTGTTCGCCTGCTCTGTGCTCCCTGTGATGGCTCAGCTGGTGGAGCGGAGGGCTGCAGTGTGTCTTTGCATTTGCTTGCTCCCCACAGAAGGTACAGTCTACGAGGAGCAGCCCCTCATCAGACCCTGAATCTGCTGACACTCCTGAAGTTGGTAATTAGGGTGTGGGGAACTGGCTGGGAAAGGAGGTGTGACCTGTTAACTACAAGATCCTAGACACATGCGCAGATCAGTTCCCAAAGCCCTGCGCTTGGACTTCTCGTGAGAACACAAGTGGGTTTTCAACGGCACGGCCTAGACCTGAGTCAGCCTGAGGTGTGGGATCCCAGCTTCACCTCTCAAGAACTGCGCGTAGCCATTCTCACGGTTTCCCTGAGGTTTGGACAGCACAAGAGAAAGGCAGCCATGAGGCTTCGTGCTGTGGTAGCTTTCCACCATAACCCAGCCAGCGTTTCCCAGACACGTGTACTTTTATCTTTGCTCTTATCCTCTTTTTCTCTGTACTCGGCCCAATTTTGCTCTGCAAAATGTGCCAGTTTCTTCCCCCTTCATTTTAGGTTTTTTTTTTTTTTTTTTTTCAGACAAGGTCTTGCCGTGCAGTTCAGGCTGACCTTAAACTCACTCTAGCCCAAGCTGGCCTTGAATTCAGTGATCCTTCTGTCTCAGCCTCCTGAGTGCTGAGATTACAGGCATTTGCCACCATACATGGCTACTTTTTGCTTTCTTGAATAAACTTTGTCACTGCTTTTTTGTTTGTTTTGTTCAGTGGAGGTGAGAGGAACCTGGACAGCAAGCCGAAACTGGCAGCGTTTGGTTGCCAGCCACTTTGAGAAGCACACCACCCAAAACATCTTGACCGTGGATTTCCCAGCCTTCAGGACAGCGATCTGCGCAAGCCACAGACTCGCCAGCTTCCCAGACTCAGGCCCACTCGGCAAACACGCTCAGTCACGGCTTGACCAGGGGCACCGCTGTCCAGGTCTAGCGGCCATGCCCAAAAGGTGGTGGGGACAGATTGCCAGGAGCAGTGGGCAGAGGCCTGGACTTGCAGCCTTGGTGGCAGCACAGGGGGGCCCTCTAGGGGACGGAGCTGCCTCTTTCCCACAGTAATGTCCGCTGTGGTTTCTTCAAGGTTGTCCTCTATGGGATGGGAATGGTCTCCTGTTTCTAGTTTGCTGGGTTTCAAACCAGGAGCCAAAGTCGAATTTTATCAAATGCTTTTTCTGCATGAGCGCCATGTCTTTTATTCTGTTAATATGGTAGATTAACTTTTTCCCCCCTTAAGTCCTGGGGCTTGAACCCAGGACGTCATATGCGCCAGGCAAGTGTTCCACCACTGAGCTCCATCCCCAGCACTTAAATTTTTTTTTTTTTTACAATTTTGAGATGGGGCTGGGGGTTTAGCTCAGTGGCACAAGCACTTGCCTGGCCATCGTGAAGTCATGAGTTCCATCCCTGGTATGGAAAAAAAAAAAAAAGGAAAAATAAAATTTGAGACAGAATCTTGCTAAATTGCCCAGGCTGGGCTTGAACTTGTGATCCTCCTACCTCAGCCTCCCTGAGTACTGTGATTCCAGGAATGTGCCACCACACTTGGCTAATAAGGTCTATTTTTTAAGGAATTTGTTGATTTCATCTAATTTACTGGTTTAAAGTTGTTTATAACATTTTTTTCAATTTCTAGCTATCATCTATCTATTGATCATTTATTCATGCTGGAGGTTGACCCAGGAAGTACTGAGTTACATCTCCAGTCCTTTTATTTTTGAGACAGTTTCACTAAGCCAGGATGGTCCTGAATTTGGGATCCTCCTGCCTCAGCTTCTGAAACAGCTGGGAATACATATGTGAACCGCCATGCTGGGCTCTCACCATGCTTTTAATGTCTGTAAGACCTGTAACACTGCCACTTCATTTCTAATAAATGTCATTTGTGTTTTATTTTTTTCTTCTTACAATTTTGCTAGGGGTTTAATTTTATTAATCTCAAAGGGTTAATTTTGGCTTTGTTAATTTTACCTTTCAACTATTAATGTTTTTACTTTTAATATATAGTTTCTTTAGCTTTAATAATAGATTTCAATTTTTTATTCTTTTTTCTTTTCTTTTTTGGTACTGAGGATTGAACTCATGTCCTCATGCTTGCCAGGCAGGTGCTTATGTGACTGAGCTAAATCCGCGGCCCGATTTCAATTTTTTCACCTACTGTTTTCTTAAACTTAATTTTATTAGTTTAAGACATACACAATGGTCACATTCATGAGCTTGTACCTGTACATGATATAGCTAGATTATTCTTTTTTCTCCATTCCGCTCTTCTCCCTTTAATTCCTCTTCCTCTCATTTATAAAAGCTTTGCTTCCAGTTTTTTTTTTAAATTTTCCCTTTCTTGAAGAAAACAAAACATTGTGACAGCTATTGCTGATTTAATATTATCCTTCTTAGAAGTCCTACCATGCTTTTTTTGTTCTGCTACCGTTGGTTCTATCACATTGTGTCTTATTGGAATTTGAATATGTGTGATAGCTCAAACAAATTTTTTTTCTTTTTTATCAAAAATGAGGTATTACAGTACCCATTGAACATTTTCTGTTATTCGGTTCAGAAAGCCCTGTAATTCTTTCACTGTATGCATGGCTTTATAATATTGTGTTATGTTTGATATTATTGTATTTGAAACTATGCTCAACTATAGCAGAGTAAGCGATATGGTGTTAGCTACTGTTGATGTCCAGTTGACTTAATGTAAAGTACTGTGTTGCCTATGTTGTCCTGTTCTGATCTGCTCTGTACTGCCCCCTTTTGTTTTATTCTCTTTCAAATAAAAAAATTTTTTTTCCCTTTCTTGTGAAAATATTTAGAGCTCCCTAATTTAGAAAGCAAGTACAATTTGGATTTAGGCTTTTACCAGTTCCTTTCTCTGGGTTACTCAGCCTTGACGGAAATTTCCAATTCTCAGGGAAAACTTCACAGGAGCTCCGTAAACACAGCTCACCAGAAGACGATGCAGAAGAGTCCAGGAACCACTGTAAGGACAGAAACTCCGGTGTCCTGTGACTCCACTGGTTTGTCACTGCCTTTTAAGCTGGGTGTCGTGTTTCTTCTAAAGATGCTTGAACGTTAAGAACCCTCAGCTCCTGTCTTGAATGCTATGGAATGAAACGTGCACGCCTGCAGATGACTTTCGTGGATACCAATGGTATCTTTTGAAAAAGCCCAGTGCTGAGCACGGTGGCACACATCTTTAAACCCAGCACTCTGGGAGGCTGAGGCAAGAGGATTGCAAAGTTTGAGAACTTAACAACTTGGTGAAAGCTTGTCTCAAAATAAAAAATTAAAAAGAGCTGCAGTATGGTTCAATGAAAACTCCCACAGTGAAATCCCCAGTATTGCCTCACGAAGCAAAAACATCACCTCCTCATGGTTCCAAGTATTGATACATACGGATCATCATATGTAGGTTAAAGTGACAAAAATCCTCTGAAAATCAGTGCAGACTCCATTTATTTATTGTATAAGTTTGGCAAACAGCACAAAAATGCAGCAACAATTTAAACATGTAAAAAAGTCGAATGTTACATAGTACTGGGGGCTATTTTAAAACATTATTAAACTAATGAATACACATTTAAGATTCTGCAAAGCTAGCGAATGAGGGTGCCTGGCTTCTGAACAGATACCACAAAAACATACATCAAAAAAACAACATAATTTATCCTTACAAAAATTACTGCCAAGCAATAGAAAAGGATGACATAGACTAGAGGAATGATCACCCATGTTCACTACAGAGCTCTCACATGGGGAAATGCTACATCTTGTACCCTGAAATGCCATGTGCAGAGAGCCAAATAGAGAGTGTCAGGCTCATTGCTGAGGTTAAAATTAATTTGAGAGGGGCTGGGGATTTAGCTCAGCAGCACAAGCGTCTGCCTGGCATGTGCAAGGTCATGAGTTCGATCCCCGAAACAACAACAAAAAAAAGAAAATTGAGTCAGTAATGCTTAATTAAAACTTTCTATACAGTAGTTTCTCGATCCTACGAATGCACTCCCCCCTATATCTGAGAAACTTTCTGTACAGTAGTTCCTAGATCCTAACAATGTGTTTCCCCTCTGTTTGAGAAGTTGAGACTTGTTTGCAGTATAAAATTTCTGATCAGTATCAAAATTCTGATAAAACACAAACTGAAGAAAGGCATTTTCTATTTTATGTAGATGTGACAGGGGACATCAATGAATGTGTAAGAAAATCTTAACATTTTGTAATAAATTTCAGCTGAGCCTTGTTAAACCAAACAGCTCAACTATAAGACCAGAGAAAATAATCCTAATTAGTGGGTCTCACCAAATCAATAAAGGAATTCAGTCTTACAAAAAAAACTCTACGTGAACAGATCTGAAACAGCTGGCGTAGAAAGGAGCATCTAGAAATTGACATGGTGATTGATACTCAGTGTTTGGTTCAGAAGCCCGACAGACAATCTATTGATTTATATTATTAATTAACATTTTGGAATCAGCACCAATCCCCAAAACCTCAAATTACAATATGTAATCTTTATTAAATACATCCTTTTTGTGCTATGTAAACACAACTATAATCAAATTAAAGAGAGTTGAATTTATTCAACTTATGTATTTTTTGTGATACTGGATAGCAACTTAAATTCATTCCCTTGTGCTTCTGTTTTGGGGAACTTTGATTGAAGAGAAATTCATCTCATAGGATTACATCTTGCTAAAGCATTCCTTGGCATTGGTCCAAACTTGAATTCCCTAAAAACAAAAGAAATTTTAAAAAACTCAATTCTGGAAGGATTATGAAAACCCAAGTATTTGGCTTAGCAGTACACAGTACTTAGTTTTTGGAATCATTAACCTGTCTGGTAAATATCACATCAGGTCAGGAGATGGCTAATATAATCAAGTGTCTAATATTTCTGAAAAAAAGGAATGTCCTGAATGAGTTTATCTTCAAAATGGAAAAAGAATTCCTACAACTTGTAAATGAGTTTCCAAGATTCACATGATAAGCCCATTTACTCACACCATTTCTACTGTAAACCAAACAAGTTTTCAGGCAGTTGTTTTCAGTGTAACATTTGAGACAAGCCAGGAACTTTACCAGCCTCACACTGGCTAATGATGCCTTCGCAGCCCAATCTGCGTGTGCGGTGCGAGGCGCAGATCCAGCGCCTCACGCACGGCGAGGCAAGTGCCGGCTCCATGACCGAAGTCTAACAAAAGCTAATTCCGCGCTGCTGACCGAGCCGGCCCAGGGCCTGGCGGTCCACCTGGCAGCAGCTGCAGACGCCCTAACGGAAGTGAACGAGAATGCAAGTCTGTAAAGCCGTAACAGTAAAGCCTGTAAAACAATATAGTAGTAAAAACAAAGCTACCTTTTCAATAAACAAAACACATTATTTAACAACTGCTGATTTGTGAGACAGGAATTACTGATACATTAAGGTATATCAGTGTTTACTGAGGCGTCAGACAACAGAAAATATACCAAGAATCTTTTCCGTTTCCCTCTTCCCTGACGGATACAAAATATAGCCAAAGAAATAAAAACTAACACTCCCGTTCAGTGTCTCCGATGGGCAGGGTGCTGGCGGCCAGCAGGGGCAGGCTGGTCACAGTACGGTGCCCAGGAGACCAGCGCGCCCCGTGCGCATCCCGCGACCCTGTCCTGCGGGAAGAGGGAAGCGCAATTTCCGGAAGGACCAGGAGGGCGTGCCAGCCAGCAGGAGCTCAACCAGGGGCTCCCACTTAACACGACTCTCAATTAACGTGCCCACTTTCTGTGGTGCTGGAGAGTGAACCCAGAGTCCTGTACCACACCGGGCAAATGGTCTCCCTTGGAGCTCATCATGAAGCCCCTGATTCACTTTTGAAAAAAATTTTTTTTGAATCTGTTTTATTCAAACATGAAAGAAAGAAAGAAAGAAAAAAAGAAAGACAGACAGACAAGAGGAAGAGGAAGAGGAAGAAGAAATTACAGTAACATTTCAAAGCATGTCAATTGGGGCAGCAATGGCACATACATTGTGCACTGTCGTCCCCAAATCATTCACCCAGAACACAACACTTCTGAAATTTTAAGACAGGGTCTTGCTAGTGCCCAACCTGTGATTCCTCTGCCTCAGCTGTGAATTATTCCAAAGTTCTGCAGTGAGCATATGCATTTATAACAATTCAAAACAAACTGATAAAGATGAAGTAACTGGAAAAGCAATTAAGTGTTTTTAAAAGCTTCAGCCTACTTGATTCAATAAACCAGATAATTCACTATCAAAAAGGTTGCTCAGAAAACACTTAGAAATATTATTTATTCATTTATTTATTTTGGTATTGGGAACCAAACCCAGGGCCTTCACACTAAGCTGCATCGTATTCCTTCTTGTCTGTTTGAGACAGAGTATTGTCGTGTAGTTCAGGCTGGCCTTGAACTTGAGGTACTCCTTCTGCCTCAGCCTCCTGAGTGCTGGGACTATAGGCACAGGCCACCACGCATGGCCTTATTCCTTTATTATTATTTATTTTATTTTTCATTTTTACCGGGGATTGAACTCACGACCTCTCGCTTACCAGGCAGGGCTTGTGCCACTGAGTTAAACCCCTGGCTTTCTTATTCCTTTTTTATTTTTGAGATGGAGTGTTGGTAAACTGCAATGCTGCGCTGAGGCTCTAAATTAAGATCCTCCTGCCTCAGCCTGCCAGAGTGCTGAGATTACAGGTGTACCACCATGGCTGGCTATTTCTTTTTAGAATACTTTGTTATTGTTATTATCTTAACAGTAGCAAAATTTTATTAAAGGCAGGAAAAAACAGGCTCTCTCTGTAGAGGGAGTCTGGGCCAAATAAAAATGCAGGAGAACTAATGTAGTGTGAGGGTGGACACCATGCCATAGTGAACACAGCAGCATGGTTTTATTTTTTACTTTTTTGAGACAGGGTCTCAAAACTTAAGACTAAAACTAAAGACAAGACTAAGACTATATATTGATCAAGGTTAATGGTGTCATCCACGCACACTTGCTGTATGACCTGCTTCCCACTGGATCCTTCAAGTAATACAAGTACCTAAACGGCCATACTTGTATTCCTGTTTGCCGATCATCATTTTGTCTCGCGTTGTACCCACTTCATGACCTTGCTCCACAAAGCTTCGTCTGAGCAGTGGGCTCGCTGGCAACCACCCATTTCAGCTGAGACCCTGGAGCTGTTCAGATTCCCCAGCCCTTTCCTTAGTCAAATTTCCTACTCTTAACCTCCGCTGTTTCTTAGACTTCATCTTTCGACTTCGGGGACATGAACTTGGTGTATCTGGCACCTGGCATCTCCCTTGGGTCACAGTCACAGGGACAGAAGTGCCACTGAAGCGCGGGGCGCTGGAACGGCACTGGCCTCGTGACTGCCAGTCAGGATCTTCAGTTCTTGCAGAAGACCTGAAGAGGAGCGACACGAGCTCCTTTAGGTATAAACGTCACTCTACCCAAACCAAAAGGAGCCTACTTTCTTAACTAGCGAGGGGGACAAATGTCTCTGCAGTTGCTGCTGTGAGTGACGCCGAGAAAAGCTTAAGGAAAGCCTGGCCACCGGCTGTGGTCGTCACACCGACCAATCATAGGTCAGGAAAAAAAAGTTAAAGAAACTTCCGATGTTCTTCACCGAACAACGTTTCAGACGGAGGTTCAGATGGAGTTTGGTTACTGTCAAAATACTTACTTAAACAGGAAAAGCCTCAGTGCTGAAGTCTTTTGCTAAGGGAATCAAGGACTACATGAAGGACTGACTTTGCTGCCAAACTTCATCATATCCCCATTTTCCCAAATCCATTTAATCTATTTTCCAACCAAAGTGCCCCTCATTATGAGACGTGGTGTTTTCCCGCCCTGTCAGGACATCACAGAGTGAGAGCCCTGCTGCCGTTCCGTATTTTAAAGCACAAGTGACAAATGGGCCGCGAGCCATGGGACATCAGGTGAGTGCAGACGCAGCGAGTGACATCTGATGACAACACGTCTCTTTCGGCATTAAGAAGAGAAATTAGGAAGAGTGCTGGAAGGGAAGAATGCACACGCCGCGCCCACCTTTCTGCACATGCTGATCTGCATGATGGCATAGCTGATGAGGGCCTCCTTCAGGTCGCGGTTCTTCTGCTCTTTGAAGCGTTCAATATCGGCCCAGGCATTTTTCACAAATTCTCTGAAATACAGGGCATGACTGTACTGTTTAAATCACACAGACCATACGTTATAAGTTTAATGAACTGTTACTGAGTTTATTTTTACTGTCTACAAGGAAAGAAAGCTAGTCTTTCATTTTTCTTTCCCTAAAAATCTGATTGGGGGGAAAAGCAAATATATCCATCCATTTTAATAATCTCTACTTTTGTCACCAGCTGTAATTATTCCTTTTTTGACATGCTTGTGACGTGTAATTATGTCATGCTGGGGAACTGGGGTATAAATATAAAATTGTGTCCATTTTCCACCCTCTTCCCTCTTTCCCCTTCCTTCCCTTTTCCCATTCCCTGATCCTCTTCCAAAGTCTACCACCCTGTTTCCTACCTCTACCCTTTATTTTGCTCTTTATCTATACTTTGACTTCCTCAGCAAAGACAGACCATGTGGTATTGAACCTGTGGTGTCTGGCTCACTTCACTTATCAAGGTCCATCATTGGCCCATGCTGATCTGTAGCTACTCTTCTTTATGGGTGAGTAACTCTCCACTGTGTATATACTACACTTTCTTTATCCATTCATCTGTTCAGGGCATTGAGGCTGTTTCTAGAACCGAGCTGCTATCAACACAGGTGGTATGCAAGAGTCACTACACTATGAAAACCTGAACTCTTAGGAAGAAACCCAGCAGAGGTCCAATGGCATCTCGGTTTAGAAATTTAATTCTCAGCATGCTACTGCGTAAAGAATTAAATTCATGAGCTGAGGGTCAACTGTATTGCTGGGTCAAGTGAAATTCTTATTTTTAATGTTTGGAGAAATCTGTATCCTGATAGTATATTTTACATTTAGAACCAATATAGCTGGCTCCTTGAAACAGCTCCTCTTACAGGAGCCACAAAGATGTACCTTCCTGGCCCGAGGGCTGTGTCTAGATGTCCTCCAAAGCCCTCAGGCAGGGCTTTCTCAGAGGTGGCTGGATCTAGAGTGTGTGATGCTGGCAGTGATTCATGGTGCAGTTAGGATCCTGGGCCCTAGGATTAAGGGTGAGAGTGCTACCCATCTTGAGTAGCCTGGATAAGACAAATGGGGCAGAAAGATGCTGTTAAGGTCTCTTGTTCCTCTGCTATCTTCTGCCCAGCAAGAACTTAGCCACCCTGCCTTGAATCCAGCTGACGATGGACTGAAATATCTACAAACTGTGAGCTAAATAAACCTTCCCTCTTTTAACTGTGGGTGTCAGATATTTTGTCTAGGCAATAAGAAAAGTAATAAGACACTCACAGGAAACTACCCATTCTTCTTCTTCTTCTTCTTCTTTTTTTTGGGTCTTTTTGAGACAGGGTCTCACTATGCAGTTCAGGTTGGCCTTGGGCTCACTTTGTAGCCCAGGCTGGTCTTGAACTCGTAACAATCTGCCTGCCTCAGCCGCCCGAGTGCTGGGATTACAGGAGTGCGCCACCACGCCCAGCAAACTACCCACTCTTGACAAGACAACTGTGAGCCACACAGAGCATGCACAGTTACGTGACCACAAGGCTTGGGTGTGATGTTACCCGCCAAGTGCTTGGGAGGCTGATGGGGGGCGACTGCTTGAGCCCAGGAGTTCAAGACCAGCTCAGACAATATGCTGAGTACTCATTCTGTGATTTTCTAATTCTGTTCACGAAAGCTTCCTCTGACTGAATTAACAAAATCACCTCAAACCCATGAACGCATGCTGGTCTGCAGGTCTGTGCTGTCTATGCACTGTTAGAGGAAACCATCACGAGACTAATGAGCCAAACAGGATGCAGGCCTCTGAGAGCTGCGTTTCTATGAAGGGGACACATAGCAGTCAGCCTCCCAACACCCAACTACATGCTATGGTGGCATAAATGGTGCTCCAGTGGGCGGAGGAAACAAGAGACAACTTCACAGTGATGGCACCTGTGAGCAAGGTACAGGAGGATGATCAGGCTTGTTGGGGGAAGTGGGAGAGAAAAGAGTGTGCAAAGAATAGAAGTCGTGAAAAGTGCATAACAATAACTTGAAACTTCTCCTAAAAGATACATTATCTGTATTTTATCTGCACTTCTGTAATTTGCACACCCTCAGCGTCTCAGCACGTCTACCTGCCTTCCAGACGTTTAGACTGTAGCTGCTGCTCCCCTTCACCGATCTGTTCTTCTAGCGCCTTTATCCTGGCTTCTCTTTGCTCTGGGGCTTCCTGACCGAAGAGCTTGGTGGTCATCCCCTTCAAGGAGAACGTCCTCACGGTCTGAAACGAAACGCAAGTGGGTGAATAGACGACAAGGCGCCATCCACGCGCCACACCGCGGACTGTCACTCAACCACAGACAGGACGGCCGTTCCAACGCCCGCTGTCACGTGCCCTGAGGCACCCTCACGAAGACAGACACTGTGACGCCACCCAGCAAGGGGTGAGAGCAGCCAAAATCAGAGGCAGGAAGCAGGGTGGTGGTCGCCAGGGCAGGGGAGGGCAGGGTGGGAGCTGCTAGGGGCTGGCTACGGAGCTCCAGGCTTGCAGGATGAGGAGCCCTGGAGGGGCCGCATGACAGTGTGAGGCTGGACGTCTCTCAGCTGCGGGTTCAAGCGGTCACGATGGTAAACTGTTACGCGTTTTCCACACACACACACCCGCCCCCGGGGAATACAGGCACTGGTCCTCACCCTGACCTCAGACAGCAGTAACAGCCCAGGGAATGAGAACAGGACTTTTTTCCCCAGGCAGGGTCTCACTCTGTATTCCAGGCTGGCCTGGAACCTGTGGCTATCCCCCTGATGTGGCCTCCTAAGTGTTAGGCTCACAGGCACGCACCACACTTGGCTTTTAACACAGAATACGCAAAAGGGGAAATTTATAACTGAAGTCTATCAACTGAAAACTTCCATGTGAAATATTAGACAGATTATATTAATAGTCATATCTTTAAAAAATTACTGACATAGAATATAACATTCAGAAGAAGACTATGTAACCCAAACCAGACAGGTGTATTTGAAACCAGCATAACTCACACTGAAACCCGGTGTCTATTAGTACGGCAGGCAGACCTCACGGGGCAGCCCCGAGCATCAAGCTCCTCACTCTCTGGAGCCTGCTGAAGGGCACCCTCCTCCCCACACACAGCAGCAGAGACTCACGCTCCCTGGGAACTGTCTGGGGACTTCCTGAGTTACAGGAATAAATCGCAGGCCTGTTCTACACACAGATAATTATCAGGTGCTCTTCTCCCAAAAATCTATGACTCTTCATAGATTAGCAAGTGGGTAACCTATGTGAAAAGTACTTTTACACCTAAACTACTTGTTACCTATGAAGTAACTGCTAAACGGTGACACTGCTGCTGCTCTGTGACCTCCAGAATGCATCTTTCACCACAGCTGTGAACGTATTCTACAGGAGCAGCTGCAAAGTACAGAGCTGATTACAAAAATGGTTGCGGGGCATCTACTTGTAATCTCAGCAGGTGTTTGCCATGGGAGGAGGCTGAGGCAGGAGGATCGACGTGAGTTTGACGGCAGCCTGGGCTACATAGTGAGTCCTAGGGCAGCCTGAACTACATACCAAGACTGTGACAAAAAACCAAACCAAACCAACCACCTGCCCACGCAATTAGACATATAACTTTCTTCACAAGTGCTTGCTGCGAAAATTAAAGAATAAAGTACACAAAGAGCTCCAGGTTAGGAGAGATGCAGATTCTAAATGGATAAGGTTTTAAAGAAAACTAAAATTTGCCAAATTAAACCTCAGACGTTCTTATAATGCCACGCAGACCCTAGTTCTGATGGCTGGTGTCTGGCTCTGCCATCTAAAGGCCTTGTCACTCAACTATAGCTCCAGCCCTTTTTTTAGTTTTTGTTTGAAGATAGTGTCTCACTAAATCACCCTGGTTGGGCTCCAATTTTCCTGCCGTGGCCTTCCAGCCGGCTGGGATCACAGGTGTGTGACACCATGCCTGGCTGTCAGTATTTATTTTGAGACAGGGTCTGCGTGAGCTGCAATCTTGTCTCAGGTCAGAAGCCACGCCTGGCTTAGCTGACAGCTTTTCGTTTCAGGACAACCACCAAAGCACTGCAAAGCTGCTCACAGAGGCTTCTTCTGCGTAAGGTTGAGTCTTGCGCACTGCAACTGCAGCCAGCCCCACACTAGCCTTGCTGGCCTTCACGAGACCCGAGGGGGGACACTCACCCCCGTGGCCAGCTCCTCACACTGTTGCTTCTTGGAAGCGAGGTCCTGCGCGGCCGTCTCCAGGTCGTACTGCATGAGCTCATGCTTCCTGCACACGGCCCTGTGGGGGGAGAG
>PVJX010010328.1:0-57597 GCA_004027295.1 Dolichotis patagonum | reverse complement strand
AGATGCGTCCTCCCTGAGCCGGCCGTTCAGCTCTCATTAACAGCCCTTGACAAATCTGCTTAATTTTCTGTTGTATGGAATGTTGTTTTATCCTCTCATTTAGAAGAAGAAGGGCTTGGATTGAGCCACTTTACATGAGGAAGATATTTTTCAGTCAAGATCTTCAAACATTTTGTACCATGCAGCATTAAACTTTCAACAGTCCTTCGCCTCCTGGTATACTTTGCAATTTGCATCTGTATTGGAAATAAACAATCAATAACACAGCCAGGGCACACATGTGGACACATGTACAAACATGCAACACAAATAATAGTGTCATTTTGAAAAAGAAAGTGTCTTTTCAGTTTCCTGGGGTTTTTTTACATTATATGCTAAAACCATGCTTATGGTACCACTCTTTTATTTGAGATACTGAGTTTATATATACATAGCTTCAGTGCACATTAATACATTTTTAAAAGGTTACAGAAGGCACTATCTCCTCCAATATCTAAATATCAAAAGTTGGTTTCAGTTTGCGCAGGGCAATGTGTTCACATTCTAGTACCTGTGCCACGGGACGCCTTACCCTTTTGTGTATTAATTCGGTGTTCTTTCATTCCTGAAGCTGCTGGGAAGCCAGCAGGGAGGAACTCCCCTGAGTCTAGATGCAGAATAAATGTTTGAAGTGAGATAAACCATCTATCTTCCCTCTCCAGAGAGATTCTCCTCTTAGATTACTAGCTTTGCTTTTGTGGTTCCCTCATTTTCCAGCTGAGGTCGGGAAGAAAGCATTATAAAGGAAGAACTGAGGGAAACAATTAGGGACTTTTTTCTTTAAATCCTGGTTTTATGAGCAGAAGTGAACCGGTATACTGCTGTTTACATCTGTGCCACTTGGTTTTCTTAATGTGCAATTCACATGAACTTGCACATCAAGGAAGATTGCCTGCCCTTCCCTTTTTGAATCTCCATAGTTATATTTCCTCACACATCTGAGACAGTCGCTTGCCTTCGCAGCAGGAAAAATGGTTATCAAATATTAATTTAATTTTTTCTTCCTTTGCTTCCTTTGGTCCAGTTCTTTCTTGCTCCTTCATTATTTTTCTCTCATACTGAGTTAATTCCCTCTACTCAAAAAATTCTTCTGTGCCACTCTTATTTCTCTAAGTAGAGGCTTCCTAATCTCAGCAGCTGAGCTCTGGTTTTCCTCCCCATGCTTAGTGAGATGCTTGGCAGTGAATAGGTCCTCCAAAGACACAGCACAAGTGCTCTTTCCTGCAAAAGGCAAAAGAGTTGTTTGCGAGATAGCTCCCCGACAATTTTGCCTGAAAATGAGGACAATCCCAGATCCACTGTTGAAATTAAATCACATAAAATATAGGTAGAAACAGAAAAGTAGTTGTGGCAGTAAGGGAGGTGGAGGGAGGATTAGAGACCAGCGTGATTATTTCAGTTGTATTTAAAGGGTGCTGTGGGATTCTACAGTGGGTCAGAGGACAGGCTGGACCCACTGTCTAAGGTAAGTAGTTACCTGCAGTAGTTACTCCTGGTTCCTTCTGAGGTCGCAGGAGAAAATAAAGCTTCATGTATCTTGGAAAGAATCAAAATGCAAGGGAAAGCATGTTCAAAATTATATGAAATTTAAATGGAGAAAAAACCTTTAAATAGCCTATTGTTGATTTTTGCGGTCGGTGTGATGAAGTCACAATCTACATCTACTCCATACATTCCAGGGGGGGAAGTAATTTCTTTGCCTCTTTTATGCTCTCAGATTCTGTTTTTATCACAGTATTTATTTATTAATGACTACCCCATTTGCTCTGTAGAATTGCAATGTTCTGGATTTTACCTAATCTTCTGTTACAGGAACATTTGATGTATTCTCTTCAGACCCAAATTTTCTGTAAATAGATAGATTTAGTGATGTGATTAACTCAAGGTTAAAGTTTTACTGGAAAAGTCAACAATAGTGAAGGTATGTACCACTGGTTATGTCATACAGGGAGAAACATTTGATGTTCCTATATTTAAGAGATGTTAAGTTTAGTTCCTAATTGTCCTAGTCTAGCACTATAATTCTCATGAATTGCATATATATTTTTTCTTTTCTTTCCTCTGTTTTTATAAGCTGGCATTTCATTTTTATGAAGAAGAGCATTTTCATACAAAATAATTTTGGAAACTGAAGTACAGTTCATAAAAATAAATGCTTGGTTCTTTCTTTTCATATATCAGTCTTGGCACTTACTATGTGTTCAATTACATACTAATTAGTTTTACTCTAAAACAGCAACACTGAGGTTATCAATGTCATTATTGTAGCCAACTACAATTTAGAGTTTCTCTGCTTATAGTATTTTCTGAGGATTATCTTATCTTTCATAGTCAAACTTGTGTTTTTTCAAATCTCTTGCGAAGCTGAATGATCACATGCATAATATATTTTTGGTTTTGGTTTTGTAAAAGGAAGGTTCACATACACTTTAGATAAATATTGTAATCTTAATGATGACTGTATTCTCTGCATTTTCACCAGCAGTATGAAAGTCTGTTTCTCTATGAAGCACTGTTATAAGCATTGTATGCTATGAATGTTCTGAATTTAATAGGTGAGACACAGCATATCAATCCCGCTTTAACTGTTCTTTGAATTACACTGAGAGAGTGACAGTGGTGTTATTCTCATGGAGATACTCTGCAAACTGTGTAGCTTGACACTGTGTCCGCTTTTCATTGGGTTTTGGTTTTCTCAGTACCGAGTTCTCTCTCAGACATCTGAACCAGGTCTGTAGATCTGCCTGGAGGTGGAATTGATGCCCGCCAGTCAGGGATTCACTCACAGTGCTGTCAAAAGAGGACATGGTTGGATTTTCTAGCCAACAAGATCTGTTATAGGACGGAGGCCCACAGACCTACCCCAGGAACTCAGAGGAATTGTCTCCCTCGACAGGTATGACGGGTCTCAGATTATGGCTGACAGGACAATTTCAGGACAATTACGAGACCCCTTCCAGGAGAACGGTGTGGGGCCTGTGGTCCTGTCTTCCAGGCTCCTTGGCCTGTGGCTCTATTTCCAGGACTCCCGCTAAATGGTGTTAAAGTAAAGGGGAGATCGAACAGTTTCCCCTCAGGAGCTCCTACTCTGTTTGTTTATTCTTCCCTTTGCTCACGTTTCTGCTCTCTCATAAGAGCCTTCCTAAATCTGGAATTCACTGAGGCTTTAGTGACTCCAACATGGGCATTTTTGTTAACAGATTACTAGAAAATTATTTTAGTGGTGGGTGGATATGCAGGGGACCTTCTCTTCCCCTCCCTTCTAATGTCGCTGGCTGTGAAAGACACTTGAACACAAGTATGTAGCATTCTCCGGCCTCAGCTGCTGTAGTTTCCCAGTGACCTCCAGGCTGTTTATACACTCATTCATCTGAACGATTTTTAAAATCAATTTATTTATGGCACTGAAAAATGAATTTTTACTATGAATGAAGCATTGTTATAGTTAATATGAAACTGAGATAAGCTGATACTTTGCAAAGTTTGAATCATTGCATTCAAGAAGATTTTATTTTATTTTATTTTATTTTATTTTATTTCATTTCATTTTATTTATTTTGGTACTGGGGACCAAACTCACAACCATATGCTTGCAAGGCAGGCACTTATGCAGCTGAGCTAAATCCCCAGCCCCAAAGATTTTATTTTTGGAAACGTTTCCTTTTGTTACATATTACATTGAATTGCTTGGGGGGGGGTTGGTTTGTTTTTCCTTCTCCTTTTTTGTTACGTTTGTACTAGTTGACTTTTTCTTCCTGGATGAGAAAAGGCTTTTCCATTGTGTCACCTAACTGGCTTATTGGCTTGTATGTAAAAAGCCTGCCTTTTAATAAAACTAAATTTTTTTCTCATCAAAAGCAATAGCACTTATCTGATCATAAATTTTTTTCCTGAGGTTCATTCAAACTATTATTTTTTTTATTTTAAAGAGGGGGAAAAACAAACAAAAAACACACAAAAAAGACAAGAACCAAAAGAGACAAACAAACGACAACAGAAACCCCAAAACAATAACAATATAGGCTTTCAAAACAAGATGATAGGAAGGAGAAGAAAGGGAGAAGAAAAAAGATACAAATCTGTGTATATACACAGAAGATACCAAAGATGATTATACTACTAATTCTATTAGTTCTTGGAACAGAACAGTTAATATTGGTACGATTTGATTAACAGAACAGTTAATACTCGTACGATTTGATTACCATTGAATATCTATATCCCGTCATCTAAACAACCGGTTGCAAGATAATGATGCAAAATAACAACCATAGATAAATTTCTACAGTCATAGCTGCCCGTGGCACCGGTTTCTGAAGGGAAGGACATAGATGCTTCATGACAGAGTTACCGAGGAGCACAGAAGTCTGCTCCCCCAGAACCCTTCTCTTCCGTGGTGGTGCCACTCTGATGGTGGCACTTAATATAGAGTTGGAGCTCCTTGGGCTACCGTAAATTATCCTATTCAGCCCTTTCTACTTCATAAGTGCAGGAAGAGAAACAATTTAGCTCAAAAGAGCTTCTGTTCATTTATTCCACAACAGTCACTGCTTGATAAATTAAGCTAATCCTCTGCAGAAATGTTCCAATCACCTCTGTAATTACGTACGATATGGAAACACAATAGCTGTGGCCTTAATTACTGTGCTATAAGATACCAACTCTGAAGTGCATTGTTATCTGTGTAAAATGGAAAAGCACTGCGTATTCATGAATCTAAGATTATAGTTAGCATAAAATGGTTTTGAAGGTCAGCAGCAAACTTGCAAATTAAAAGTTCTTGATAAGACCTGCCCTCATACATTCCTTTCAGAGACATGGCACAAATCGGTTCCACACAAAGGTAATTTCCCCATGGCCAGAATTTCAAATCTGTTAAATTCGACTATGCTGAAAATCTCACCCATAAAAAATTTTAAAGATGGGTTATCATCATTAGTATTTTCTCTACTAAACAATCTCTATGATTCAATCTATCAGGAAAAAAAACCCTTGAGATCTTCTAAATTAAAGCTATTGGATTAATAATTCTGATTTAGAGCACAGGTGATTTTGGCTTGGCTAATTTTTCATATCTGCTCAATTAACCTCATGGTGCTTCAGAACAAAAGGCAGCATGACTAGTGTCATTAAAATTAAACAAATGCCATTTATCTGTCAAGGTACTGACTTATATCAGCCACTTCGAGCCAAGACCAAGGTATCAAATGGGGTAGACATGCAATGAGTTGCTAGGATTTAATTCTCCAGCATTTCACAAATCGTGCATAGCACTGTACGTGCAGAACATTATTTAATGGGCTCTTTGAGATCATTTAGGAGACCAGGACAGGGTTATCTATCTACTAGCATTTGTAAAATCCCTGGTTTATGTTCTCCTGTGACCCCTGTCATGGGCAAGAAATACCACCTTCAGCAATGATGCCCATGATTTTTAATTACACATTATATTCCTCATTGTACATTCAAGGCATTTGTTTTCAGAAACTGGAAACCGATATTGGTCTGGCTATCTGAGCAACTGTGTATTTAGCAACTGCAGGTATCAGTGACGCTCTCTCAGCAAAACACTGCAGCTCAAAATAGACTCAAAATATGAGAGATTAACTGAATATCATTACAGTTTACTAGAAAGGGCCATTCCCCCTCCCTTAGCACTCATGCTGTTTAGATGGACAGGCACCATGTATTTTCAGATCATTTTTTGTATTTTATAGTCAATAATTCAACTACTATAATCTGGCTTCTTATCACCTGAGAGGAAAAAAACAGTCTATCATATCTCACTAGAATAAAGATTCATGGAACCATTTTGCAAATACCCAACTGCATTTTGAATTTTAGCATGAAATATTAAAATACAATGTTGAGACAAATCCATTGTTCCTTTGTAAGTAAAACAAAACTTTCTTCAGATGTTCTCTATTAATCTATAAGACCACAATGGCATCTTTGATTGTTCCAGGACTAATACCTGGCTGTGTGTAGCTAACATGTTTAATGTACCAGTGTCAACAATAAACTAGGATATTATACAACAGCAGGATGTAGCAACTTCTTAAGTTTGGTTTAAGCCAGTGAGGTCAACATCAGAAATTGATTATCTCATCTTCAGTAATATTCCAATTAGTTGCACAAGTATCAAATCTAACCCAGTTATCAGGGCCCTAGCTAAACTAACATATATCTATCTCTAATTTTCTTTGAATACTGGCCATGATACAAAATGACATTACAAGCCAGAGAGACCAATTATGATTCTGCTGATCAGCATAGGATTAATATGAGAATTTCTACTACCTGTGCATTTGGCCCTAGCTATATTTTTAATATCAAGAACACCAACCATGGTTTTTTTCTAATATACAGAAATGAGTCATTTTAAAGGATCTGGGAAACAGAACTACCACTTTGCATCCTTAGTAATATTTAAAGTTAGTGCTAGATTAATAAAAGAGTGACTTTGTACCTAGGTACTGAGTCTTCTTAGCGTAACTCCGATCATCACTTGAATGTGATGCTAGCCCCCTTTAGAATGGGTGTTACTGGAAAGGACCCACTGAGATAGGATTAGAAAACCTCAGTGACATGAGGATAGTTGTTGGAGAACTGGCTGTGGAAGGGTTAATTTGCTGACCACGCAGGGACCTATGACTGTGTTGGAAAATCTCCAATTCCCAGTGCTCTGAAGTCAAGATGACACCCAGCTGAGGCAGATGAGGACAGGGCTGGGGACGCATCCTCGTCCAGAGCAGTAACCCTGATAACCTCAGAGATCAAATAGTTCTCTTAACTGGCAGGATCTGCTGTCCTATTTCTCAAGGACCTGGTCATCTTTGTGGGTTTTTGCCTCTAACATGCGCTCTACTTCCTGTACTCCTGAAACTGTGAAAACCTAATAAATAGTGTGACCTGGAAAATTCGTAGGCTTTTACTCCCAGAGTTCTGACCTTCCTGGATTCCCCCGGAGCCATATTTCTTGTCTCTTTTTGTTGAAGCCTTCACCATAACTCACTTTATGAGACTGGTGGCCGGGCCAAGGCCCTGATAGAAGCTGCTACTCTATTTCTTATTTCCAGACTTGGAGACAAGGAAATAACTATCCAGAAATTAGCGTTTTATTCATTTATATCAGAAAGAACTTGGGGTCTAACTAAAATTATTTCGTAGGAATATTAGTATCTTATTAAAATGTCAACTGTTGAGTGTTAGCAATTTAATTAATGATCTGAGCAACAGTGCACTACATTGGGAAGATATTCAAGTGTATTTTCTTCACATTTGTATGAACACATACAGTTTCAAGTAATTTATTATTAACAATTAGGGGGAAACCTGTCAACTTAGCAAGACTCTGTCTCAAACTAAAAAATAAGAAAGGGCTGGAGATGTTTCTCAGTGATAAGACCATGGGCTCTATCCCCAACAACACACAAACTGAAATATAAAAACATTAAAAGAAAAGAACCTTGGTTCTGCAAAATTACTGGGAATTATGCTTATCACAATGGTATGGAATTATTAAAAAATATTTTATGTTTTGTTTTGAATTTAGATAGCAAAATTACATTTTTAAATTGCATATTTGCATGGGAATATGTTTAAATATTTATGTGTACTAATAAAAAAATGAATAACAATATCATATGGAGAATAAAAGATAACTATCATGAAATAATTTGTCTTTATCTATGTAATACAAAGCAACAATCCCACATTACACACATACATAAACATATTTTCCTGAAAGGGATTATAATCTAATGTTCTTCATATAATTTGCTTATAGATTATTATATTAGTTCAAAAATGAGAAAACTAAATTTTAGGAGCATAGAAAGTAATTTAAACTTGATAAAAATTGAACATGTACTATTAAAGTTATTTTATATTCTGTTATAAAGATAATATTCATAATTTTCTGTCCTCTTTCCTTGGTGAATTGTTTAAAAGGCATTAAAAATTACTAAGTGCTTATATGGACAATACTCTTAGATTACTCTTAGATTACTCTTAGATTAAAAGATTATCAAGCTTTGATTTTTCATGTGTAAAGGCACTGAAATTAAATATTCCCTGTTTTTTGTACATGAGGGCTCTATACAAGTTATTCACTGCTATTTCTGTAGCATGAAAATAGTTATAAACAATATAGAAACAAACTAGCATGGTATCAATGCAGGAAAGCAAGAAATGGGCTAGATTTCTACCTGTAGGCTACAGTTTGCCAACACTTTTTACAGTTAAACTGCTAAAAAGAATGCAGATTTTCAGCTATCTATGTAAACATATTATCTGTACAAAAAAAGGGAGTGTGTATATATTTGCCCATGTGGTAAATGTCTATGAAGACAGCCAAGAAAATAGGAACAGTGATTTCCTTTAGAGAAGAGAATGCAGCTGGAGATGAGTTGAAATGGAAATACACATTTCAGTGAATATAGTATATACTTGTAAATTTTGTGCAGTTTTCATACATTATCTTTCTAGGAACACTACATAAAATATTTAATAATAAAATAAAAGTATAAGAAATAAACAGAATATCAAAAACTCAAGGAAGATTTTGAGAAACTAATAAAATATATAAACTTCATTAAGTCTACTTATTTACAAAAGAAAGTCTTATTTCCTGGCAGGTTATTATAACTTCCTTATGTAGAATAAGCATGAAACAGAAAAAAGAAAAATCAGTTCCATAAGTAATTGATTCTTTGTGCTTGTAGAAGGCATTATCCTTATTATCTATCAGTACAAACAGAATGACATCACAGATAACTCAGAATTTTAGTCATAGCAATGGCTGCATCCTTTTATTTTGTTCTTGAAAAATGTTTACATTTACATGTCAGCTTATCAAATATTGTGAGATTCAATGCTACTTCAAACAAAACAATGATGTTATTTCATTACACTACAATTACTTCTTACCCTTTAATGTGTGCTCTAACTGAACCCCATGATTCAGTATTCTTCCAATATGCATTAAGTTTCCTCATCTTGTAATTTCCCATCTCATAGTGCTTGCTTCTTGAAATATCCAGTTATCTTCACTTATACTGAAAAATTCTCAAGGACAAATTGCCTCTCAAGTAAAACACTACTTAGCAATGTATTATACTTAGCCCAATATATATGTAAAATAAAATTTGTATGCACATAATTAATGCAAATAATATTTGTGATATAGTTCACTTTCTCTTGTAATAAATATTTCAAATCCAGGGTGTATACCACATATAACATTTTGGAATAGGCCTAATTCAAGTGCTACACAGCCCACCTGATTAATTCCTACAGCATTCAGCACCACATACTTAAGAGAGTGCTGTCCATGTGGGACATATTTTCCTTGCTAAAGTATTTTTGAGCATTTGTAAATCAATTTTATTGAGCTATTATTTATACACAATGAAACACATAGGTGTTAATTGTACACCTTCATTAGTATTGAAAAATGTATGCACCTATATGAGAACAAGGGACCTCACTGCTTTATCTTTTCTGCTGTAACAAGAGCCACAATGAGCAGCTTCAAAGAATGTACAAGTATTAATGTAGAGGCCTGGGATTCCCAATCAGGAAATGAGTCCAGTGTCATTGCATCAGTGTTTGAGTGTGGCTGGTTCACCTGGAGGCTGCGGGGAAGAATCCACTTCCTTGCCTTTCAGCTTCTGTAGGAATGAATCATTCCTTGTTAGAGTCCCCCCTACTTCTTCACCTTCATCTATGCACACTTCATATTTATGTCTCATTTTATGACACTGACCTCTTTGTTATCCACTTATATGGAGCCTTATGATTACACTGCATCCCTCTGAATGAGCCAGAATCATCTGCCTTTTTGGAGGTCCTTAATTCAGTGGAAATTGTGAAGCCTCTTCTGCCTAGAAGGTAATCTATTAAGAGGTTGTAAATGCTGCAGTTTAGACAACTTTGGGGTCTTCCACTGGAGGTCATAAATGGAATAGAGCACAATTTTGCCCACCAAAGAACTCCATCTTCTTCTTTTGCAGGAAATCATCAAATACCAAGCCCACATCACTGGTTACTTTATCAGTTTAAGATAGTTTAGTTTATTCTAAAGCATCCTATGAATGGAATCCTATGGACACCTTGTGTCTAGTTTATTCTCACCATGTTTTATTTCATTTTATTTTAAAGAGAAAAAATAAAACAAAATTTCAAAGCACAACAATGTGGGGGTAACAATGGTATATACCTTGCACATTGCTACCCTCATATCAGTTACTCACAGTATAGGACATTATAATTTAATTATACGAACAGTACTAGCATAGACTTTCTCCTCAGTGAGCCCCGAGAAATCAGGCATAATTATCCCAACTATCTTTTATATATATAGGTTCTTTGAGCTTCTCAAACTAGTGAGAATGTGATATTTACACATACATGTCTGATTTGTTTCACTTATGAGTATGGTCTCAAGTTGCACCCATTTACCTGTAAAAATCTCAAGTTTATCCTTCTTTATGACTGAAAAGTATTCCACTGTATAAAAATACCATTTTCTTCATCCAACCATCAGTTGATCTCACCATATTTTTAAAGTTCATTCAAGAGTTTTATATTCCATCCATTGTTAAATGTAACGGCTCAGTATTCTTGTATTATATTTGAATACAACATATTCTTGTTTCTTCATTCACCTGCTGGTGAACACATGAGTTGTTTCCATTTGTGGCTACTCTGAATAAAGCGACTCTAAGCTTTCATATACTATATTTGTAGACATATTTCCCTTCCCCTTGTGTAAACACTTAGTGTTATAAATGGTAACTGATTAGATAGCTGCCTAATGGAAGAAATTGAAATACTCCGCCAAATGATTTTACCATTTACGCTCTAACCAGCAATGCAGGAAGAGACTTTTTTTTTGACCCATCTTTGTTAGAAACTGATATTTCTAGTCTTCAGTTTTCACTGTTGAAATGAAATTTCAACATTCACTGTTGAAATGTTGGTATCAGAATGTCGTTGTGGTTTTAATCTGCTGTTCATCACAATTAGGGGAAAGCAGCACCCAAGCTTCTGGATCCTTCTCTGCATGGCTTCCTTCTCTCTTATGCTCTGCACTCAGCCCAGCACCTCCCTGTGGAGTGCAGTATGGACTCACAGCTCAGCAGGATTCTGCCTGGAGTCCTTCTCCCTGAGATGCCATCAGCGCTCTGTTCCCAGAGACCTGGAACTGCAAGCTTGTACCCTGTGCTCCCCTCACTCGACAATTGTCTCATTATCTGCAAAATCAAAATTAAATAATTACTTATTGTATTTTCCAGCTTTTGTAATTGTTTATGGTGGAGGACAATGCCAATTTTAATGAATTAATCATAGTCAAAATAGAAAATTTCTCCATGAAGAACATTGTAAATTTATACAATCTTCTCTTCTCAAGTTCATTATAATAAACACGAATATGTGAACCATGAAAACTACTATACAACCAAACAAACCAAGCATATATTGAATATGTACTTAATTAGTGAATGATATAGAATGAGTTAATCAGTTATTCAATTTCCTATCCCCTCCATTTATGGCTTGTGTCTAGATGTCACCTCAAAGCCTCGTGTGGTCATAGGAGGGATTTTCAGAGGTGGCTGGATCTAGAGTGTGTGATGCTGGGATCAAGGCTGTGTGATTACTGAATTAGTCCACCAATTAGTTTGGCTCAGTCCTGGGTATGATTAAGGGTGTCCCACCATATATTTCAGGGCCTGCCCTAAGGACAGGTAGCCTAGATAAAAATATAAGGGACAGAAAGAGGCTGGTGTATGCTTGTGCGCTGCTTGCTGTCTTGTGCCTGCCCTGGTTTGTCACAGTTTGCTTCTCATATTTGCCCTCAGGTATGTACCCTGCCTTGGAGCCAGCCGACTATGGATTGAAACCTCTATGCAGTGGAAGATAAATTAACCTTCTCAACTTTAGGTGTCATGTATTTTGTCTCAGCAACAAAAAAGTAACAAACTCACCTCCTATGTGCTGATTCCTGAATCTTTAATCTGTCACATAACTGCATTTTTGACTTCTCAGGATATTGGAAAGTGTCCATAATCACATGTATTGTTCAATTTTCTTCCTCTAACTTTCTGTGAAAAGTATACAAGTTGGTTTTGCTTGCTTTGGGTTTAGATCTTTTCCTTTAATTATAGTTCAGGAAACAAAACAAACATTTTATGCTGATCAGAACGAGTTCCTAAAAATTCTGGCTGAGGACTTACCCACACACTCATGCTGATTGGATTTATACTCATTTTTTAGCTGTAGTCTACCATGGAAGTTCCTCTTTGTGATTTAAAACTGAAATTTGCTTTGAGGGTTACATTATAAAGCATCATTTACATATTCAGCGCATTTCTAGAAAGCAGAATTTCAATGAATGTTCAAATGCATCTTATAAAACCAGGTTCAATTTCTACATACTGAAATACATCCATCTAGAGTTCCTGGGTTTTCAGAAGCATTCATATTCCGCAGACTTCAGAAGAGAGCTGCAGTGTAAATGATATATATCAAAACACGCAGCCAGCTTTGCAGGCATTGTCCCTATTTTGTGGGTGATTTCTTTTTAGAAAAAAATTTGATTCTCTTTATTGCATTTCTGAAAAGAGGCTCATTGTTGAAGATCACAAATTGCAGAATGCTGACTCCTTGCCCCTTAGAATAAATCACTACATTGTATCTTTTATTCAAGACAAGGTTTGGCATTAGCGGGTTCTTGGTTTCTCTGGTTTTTCTACAAGCCAATACACAAGGAAAACCGAATCATGTCTCAGGATCCATGAAAGGCAACGTCACACCCATCCGTGTTTCACCAAAAATTCCTAGGAGTGATTTTAAGAAAATTTCTTGAGAAAAGAAGAACTAAGTTGTGAGAGACCAGACTGAAACTGAAATTTTTTTCTGTTGGTAATTGAGTGGACTGATCATTTTAAATTACAGTGTTTACTTTAGAAATAACTCTAGACATGAACTCTCCAAGTTGCTTTTATGAACGGACTGGATTTTTCAAAGATCTTTGATATTTACAGATCATTTCTTTCTCAGATGGAATGTATAACACTTATTTGAATAGGACTTTTAAGTACTTGGTAGCCTGGTGTGAGTTATTTCAATGAAAAGTACAAAGGCTCCACTATTCAAAATGGTCTCCTTTGTAACCTATAAAAGTTTCCCAAATGTCAACATTGACATTCAACACCTTGGGCTTTAAAGACTCTATTAATATTTATTTTTATGTATTTCATTTAGAATTCCATTATCATTTAATCAAATTTTGAGCTCAAACTTATGCTATGCTCTATCTAGTCCACAGATTTTATAGAGTTTATATTCTAATGTTGAAAAATCTGATTTTTTTCTCAGAAGACGAAGGTATACCACAGGGAGACAGACACAGATGTGGTTCTTTAGACGTAATTGTGATGCAATTCTCCATGAGTTTATAAAAAATCAAAGACCTGAGTGCTAATCCTGATTCATATGGATGACTTAGGTTAAGGAATTCCTGATAATAAGAAATACGGATACCTGAATTGGGAGCACATTTGAGAAAACATGGGCCAGTGTAGCTTTACAATTGTTTAAAGGATGGGTTCACAGGTAGGTGCCAAAGTGTCTACCTGTAACCCCAGAATTCGGGACGATGAGACAGGAGGATAGGAATTTAGAACTCAACTTAGCAGTTTTGCGAGATTTTGCCTCAAAATATAAAATGGGGTTGGGAGATGATGTGTTTCAGCATGAAACTCCTGGGAGACCTTGGAGTCAATCCTCAGAAATGAAAAAAATACATATATCAAGATGACAGGAGGACTTAGAAATTTTGGAAGAATTCAAATTCTATCAATAATTTTCTCCTTACATACAATCAAATCTATAAATTCCAGTGTTAATTTTTAAATTGTATCTCAGGACTAACACTTGAAAATCTCTCCCTTTTGGCAAGAATACACTAGCATTTTAGTTTAGTTTGCTTGCCTTCTAAGATAATACTGAAAATACTTTTTAATGTATTGCTTTCCATGATTGAGTGATCATAAGAAAAAACTATTAGACATTAGATGCTATGGCCCCAACCCTCAATCAGGGACCTGTATACTTAGTCATTGTCCCAAGAAGCCAGCTTTTAAGAACATTACTTGGCTGGTTGTTATGATCAGACCTAATAGAAGAGTAATTAGAAATTACTTCCATGATTAAATAGGAATTTAACTGCTTCCTGTTTCTTAGGACAGTAGTCATTTTTATTTGTTAAGTTCTCATCAGACTTAACATACCCACCTCTCAACAACAAAATCTCTAGTGCCATAGATTTCTGACTTTTCCTTTACATAAATCCCTCAGTATATAAGACAGTAAACATTTAAACTCTTCTAAATTCATGTAAGCCTTTCCATGGATTGAATTTCATCAATCACCTAGCATCTTATCGAGAAACCTTCAGGTACACCTACACAGACATGTAAGTTTCTATTATCCAGTTGTGTTGTGATTCTGCCTCTGTCTTTCCAAGCATACATATGCATACGTTTGCCTGTATCTATGTCCTCTGCTTTGACAGCAGTTTAGTGTTTTAATCAGTCAGGGAAAAACTAATTATCCTTCCAGAATCAGGTCAACTTCTTTTTTTTTAAATTTACACTTTATTGTCCTCCTTTTGCAGCTGACAAATTCAGCTGACCTCCACTGTGGCCCACATTTGTCGCAGACCCAGTGACAAAGTCATCTTTTACATTATGAAAATGAAATATGTAATATAAAATATTAATTATGTAAATTACTCATTTCCCCATTGGACTGTGAACATCTTGAAAGCAAGACTGCATATTTTCAGGTTTTGATCTGCAGTTAAGAGCACAATTCATAGACCATGCGTCTTGAAATGACAGATAAATAAGTAAGTAAGTTTAAGGAGTCACATAGACAATATTTGGGGCACTAAAATAAGAGATATTTTTCTTAGTTGAATTCATGAAATGATTAAACTGAGCATTTAAAATCAATAACATTTTAGAATTCTGTATTATTTAAAAATTTAAATTTGTATGTGTTTAAAAAATGTCACTAAAACCGTATGACCAGCCAAATTACGTATTTGTTGATTACTCAGTTGATTATGCTATTTCTAATCCAAGTTAATTTAACAGTATTCGTTGGTGTTTTTAGTTTGGTTTTCTTAGAGATTTCCATCATACATTAAAAGGTTCAACCTGTTGGGTTTTTTTCGACCTATTATTTTAAATACAAATGTGCAGTTCTTCCAACTGTCCACCATCTGTCTAAGAGCAAATCACTTGGTTCATTGACAGCTGGAAGAACGTGTGAGACTGAGGAGCAAAAAAACAGAAAGAGAGGGAAAGTTTGATGAAAGCAGCATTTTCCAACCAGGAGGAGAGATTTTCTTTTCCATTATTTAGTTTTTATTCATAACCATAAACTTAACCCTGCAATCCAGCTACAGGAAGGAAGATATGGAACCCAAGGAACTGCAGAGACAGCAGAGATGACGGGGGGGGGGGATTTGAGCAGGTGGGGTGCAGGGTGCTCTCCTGAGCTAGGGGGAGGGTCTGGAGGTCATGATTCACACCAGCCTGGCACATTAGAGCTGCCCACAGTCGGCGATGCTGGTCTTGTCATTCCTGGACCCAAAGCGTTCCATGTGCCCTCCTTCACCTTCCCGAACACCACGTCCTTGCCGGCCAACCACTCGGTCTCGGCAGTGCAAATGAAAAACTGGGAACCATTTGTGTTTGGACCAGCGTTGCCATGGACGAGATGCCAGGACCTGTGTTCTCCTCATTTAATTTCGCCCCATAGTCACAGGTGTCATTGTGGCATGTGATGTCACCACCCTGGCACATAAATCCTGGAATAATTCTGTGAAAGCAGGAAACCTATAACCAAATCATTTCTCTCCAGTGCTCAGAGCACAAAAGTTTTCTGCAGTCTTTGGCACTTTGTCTGCATACAACTCGAAGGAGACGTGCTCCAAGGGCTTGCTGTCAATGACAATGTCGAAGAACATGGTGGGGTTGACCATGGCTGACAGCAAAGGACTAAAAGGAAAGATAGCAGCATCTCAAAAGATTTTTTAAAGGGACATTCCCAAATAGGACTTCAGAAGAGGATGAGATAGATATAAATTGATACTTCAAGAAATAAAATTGTGGAGTGGGAAAGATAAAGTAGTTCATTGGAGGCAAACTCAAGGATTTATGAATGCTAAGAGAGGTTAGTTTCCATATCTGTTCTGCCTTCAAGCATTAATTATTTGGTTGTATTTCCATACTAAGAAAAGAAAACAGATACTAGAGTGGCAAGTTTGACACACCTGTGGAAAGTGAAAGGTAAGGCACAAGATTCTGAACCTCACATCATTGAGTGCAGGAGAAGGAATTGTTTCAGGGTACAGAACCAAGAATTCTCCTTAGACAAGAGATTTGAAAGCCAAATCAAGAGAGATGCTTTGCATTGAACTCATACTTATTTTCATTTGATTCACTGTTGATGTAGTCTCCTGGAGGGTCCATTATTACTACTAGAACATTTTCCTGTGATTTAGGAAAACATGAGTCTGTTCTCTGTGCTTATCTATATGTGGATCTGTATCTTTGGTTAATTCTTAAATTTTAAAGCCACTTTATATGATCAGAATCTCAAGAATGACTATCAAGGGATGCTCTGGGAGACACAGTAGTCTACCACATTGCAATGAATTTGCTGCCTCTAGGTTTGTGCTATATGCATTTGTTAGTCAGAAGAGAAAGCACTTGATTTTCAGATTTATTATTCTGTTACATAAAGAGTCTGAAACTTCTGTAACAGCAAGAGAACAAAGCAGATAAAGCAGAAAGGGCTGACACTGATTTTCAGCAAAGGTGCCAGTATAATTTAAAGGTTGGGGAAAGTTGTTTTCCACTTTTGCACCTGGATATCCCAAAAGAAAGAACAGAACTTTCACCAGTACCTCACACCATATACTTTAGAGACGGATAATAGACAGAAATATGAAGACTACAAAGTTTCTAAAATAAACAGAAAGAAGGTATTCACATTTTCAGGTATAGAAAGGTTTTCTAAGAGACAGGAAGCATAAAGAAAAAAATGATTATTTGTACTTGAATATTTTTTTAAATTCATTTGTCAAAAGGTACCTGAGAAAATTCCAGTGTAAGCCATACATTGAAAAAATAAGCATAGTTCATACACCTGAAGTTGCATCAGTTGTATTATGATAAATAGAGAACACTTACACATCTTTAATAAAAAGACAAATGACTCAATAGTAATGGGCAGAAGACTTAAAAAGATTCTTCATAAGGGCACATTAAAAATGGGCAGTAAGCACATGAAATCTCCTCAACATCATTAGTCATCAAGAAAATGGAAATTAGAAACACAATATACTGCTTTCTAAAATTGCTGTTTTTAAAATAAATATAAGATCGTACCTAAGACCCAACAGTTCTACTGATTATTTATCCATGATAAATGAAAATGCCCATAAAAGAATATTCATATACATAGTCCCAGCAGCTAAAAGTAAGAAATAAAACAAATTTCTAGTAACAGGAGGATTATCAAACATTTGATAGTGTTCAAACAGAATTGACTACTCCTAGCAACATGAAAGAAAAAGAAAGAAAGAAAGAAAAAAGAAAGAAAGAAAGAAAGAAAGAAAGAAAGAAAGAAAGAAAGAAAAGTGTATGCAACCCTATGGATGCAGATCAAAAGCATTGTGTTGACAAAAGAAACTCAGCACAATAAAGTACATAAAGTATAGCTCTATTTACAAGCATTTGTGGAAGAAGAAACAAAATAGATCTGTCCTAAGAGCAAATAAGATGCTGTGTGTCTAGGGTAAGAACTAAGGGACTAACTGAGAAAAAGCATTTTCTGGGGCTATTGAAATGGCCTAAACCTTGGGTGGGAATTGGAGGTATAAACATTCCAAATGGATCACTCATGTGACAAATTAGGTTAAGGGAGGCTTCACCCCTTTTTCTGTTAGAATAATGCATTACTATGCCCTTTGAGAGTAGAGCCATACCTAATCTTGCTGTGAAAGCAATTATTTCATGTGGGTTTATGATAGAATATTGGAGAAGGACACAGATCTTTTTATATATGTATGTACTTTTGAAGAAAACAAAAATATACTTTTGAGCATAAGTGCAATTTAGTATTTATGCGAAAACTGAAACCAACTCTTGAGTCTATGATATGATGATACAATTGAACTATAACCAAAAATATGTAACAAGGATATCAATTAGTACAAGCTTTGAAAGTAACTGATGAAAGCCAAAAAGAATATAGACATAGATAGATAGATAGATAGATAGATAGATTTTTCCTTGATTTATTAAATTTTTGGGAACATGTTTTGAAGAGTTTCATAGAACCATTAATCATTACTTTGAATACTAATTTGACTGCTAAGGGGTAAGAAATGTTACTCATTTAATCTAAAGGAAGTCACCCTTTAACTTTTGTTTACACAGATGCTTCTTGGTATGAATTTTGTTGAACACAATGATTCATTATCTTTAGACCTTTATTTATAAATCAAGACATTTGTTTTCTATGATTCAACTCAGTATTATGCTTCCATTTTAAATAATTTAAAAGTTATAAAAAGAAATTAAATATATCAACTTGAAGTATTTTAAAATAATTCGGTTGTGAAACTATCTTTTATTAAGTTTATTGGTTCAACTTAGGTATTCATAGTGCTCATAATCATCATAGGGAACTTGTACCTGTATATGATATATCTTGATTCCTCTCCCCCCATAATAATAAATTTTAAAACATTAAAATTTTAGTCCCATACATTCATATATGTCTTCAAAAATAAAAGAATTTTCTCACATCTTTTCATTAATGAGCAGTACATGCTACTTTGTAGGAAATGCTATGCCATATGGTAGAAAAAAATTACTTTTTAGAGAAGAAAATAAATGCAGCACTATGTAACAGATTAAACTAATTTCTGCAATATCTTGACCACGGTCTTAGCTACACTTCTCCTCGCTGAGACAAAATATCAACACCCAAGGTTAAAGGAGGAAGCGCTCTTTTCAGCTCCCACTTTGTGGAGGTTTCGTCTCTGATCAGCTGGATCCAAGGGAGAGTGGCATGGCAGAGGCGCCCGCTCACGGCAAAGCAGGGCAGGCAGAGGGCAGCAAGAAGCAAGCAGTAACTGACAAGCCTCTCTCTGTCCCTAACATCCCTTTCAGTGGGTAGAACTCCCCCCTTTAATCCTAGTGCTGCTTCCTTATCTCAGCAGCGCACAAGCTAGATCCAGCCTCCTCCGGAAACCCCACTGTGACTGCAAGAGGATTGGACAAGAGAGGGGCTAGACACCAGCCATGAAAACCTCAGTATGAATTTTATCAGAAAAATAAAATAAAATTGTAGAATAAAATGACCAAATATGCCGTTATTAACAACGTAAAGCTTCACATGAGACAAATGGAATCTATCCTGATTGAAGAATTGAACAGTGCTTGATATTCAAAATGTCCTTCTTTCTAAAGTAAATTTGGAACCCAAACCAGAATTTGCATGCTAGTTGAGGAATATCCACAAACATTTATAGGGTGCTCACTTAAAGAATTACATAGACCTCATTATACAAGGTTTCATTAGAGGGCAATAGCCTGTTAATATTTAAATGACGTAAGTTATTTTAGGCCCCTAAATTTAAATAATCTCACTTAACTATGAAGTTGTGTAGTACTGTATTTGGATAGCCATGAGAACTTTTTGTTTTTCTTGTTGTTGTTAATTTTTACTATGCATTGTTGTTCAGTTACTTTGTTCGTCTCCCCACTTTTGTGCTTTGCTCCAGAAGGAGCACCCATTTCCACTCCGCTTTTCATGGCCTTTCTGCCTTCTCCTACCAATCATGAGTGAACGCTACACAAAGAAATGCACCTTGAAAGAAGAAAGGCGACAGGAATACAACTTGATACATCTCCAGGATCACAAGTTTCGGTGCTAGAGAAAAGTAACAGAATGGCTAAAAGGAACTAATAGAACAGAAGCAGCGGGAACACCATTACCTAATGGCCTGTGTTTTTAGGAGGTCAGCGGGCTTCATTTTTGTGGAGATTAACAGCAGACATTTGGCAGTTGATAGATATGCAGACACATGAGCCTACATAGCACTTGGTGTAGTCTGTGTAAATGAATATTTATAAGGAAAACCGTGAAGATTTATGGCACAACATCATAGATCCGACTACATTTCACTACTTTCTTCATTGCTTGGCTTGTCTGAATATCACTCAATTACTGAATATTTTATTTGTATCAGCCTCAGACCCTCCCAAGCTCAGCTTAGATTAAAGCCATTAAAGAGACTATTTTTAAAGCCATGCAAAGAAAAACACTGCATCAAAACTGTGAGTGTACACCTCATACAGAAAGCATGCATATCTTCATTTGTCTTTCACCTCATTTGTGTCAGCCTGCATCAGTATGGCAACAATTGCTTTCTTGCTCCAGACAATCTAATTTGACTGTGATGCTCCCTGGCACTTGAGTATTACAGAGTTTCCTTGGTTAAAGGAAAAGATTTGCAAAACCAGTCCCAAAACTTTATTATCGGGGAAGAGCATAGACGCTGTTTCTGGAGCATTCATCACAAACAGAAAGTGTGAGGGCTGGGAGGGAATGAATCACCCCAGATTACCTATCTAGCTCTTGAGAGGCTCACCACAAAACAGCAGCAGCGGAGATGAACTCTCTGAAGTTCCCGGGAAATTTACAGAGGCAGTTCTGTGGAGAAATAGAATCTCCATTTGCAAGGTCCTTACCTGTGAAAGGCATCTTAAATCAGACTGAGTCTGGACATGAAAATTCTGCCAGTGTCTCTAGGGTCCAGGTAATCCTGATAATCTTCCCAGCAGGCTTCCTCTTCCTTGACTCTCCTTACTTTTTGAACACATGGGTGCATTCAAATGCAGATTAGTTTGGCATAGAAATGAAAATTTAGCGTTCTTGTTGCCCATGACATTTCTCCACAGTCCTAGGAAGATATTCCGAAAGGATCCCTAAATCTTATTTTTTTGCCCAAAGGAATGAACTGAGGTCTTAAATATTTGTACACCCTTTTCTAGTTGTCACTTTTTCCTGCAATAACCCTGGAGAAGTCCATCCAACTGTGTAGTTTAATAAAGTACTCACTGTGTCTGTAGGTCTGTACAGCGGAATTCTCAGTTGTTTAAAAGGTCACTGTTTTCTCTACAAGAGTATCTTTCAGTTTCTACCTCAGTGATTTCCCTGATAAATTTAGCATACTGACTACTACGTACTATTTAAGAAAAATTTCTGAAAATCCTCTACCTGGGCTGGCACAAACAGGCGTCCAAAGCAGCCTTTCTTTCTGTAACAAGCAGAGGTATTCTTTTCCACCTAACACTCCCATTTGAGACAATTACTGGAATTAAGGCCCGAGGCCTCTGGATGGCAATCAAAAAACATTGGAGCATAGACATAGATATAACAAAGATATAGAAATAGATAATGCATTTGTAATACATCTCTGATGTATTTATGTACCACGAACAAGAAAGCTGGGAAATCACACTCACAGAAAATGTAAAGGAAATGACTAAGTCTGTTCAGAGACCAGCAGCAGAGTGGGTGTCTCTGCCCCTCGGCCTCCCACCTCTGCCCCGCAGAGAGCACAGCTCACTTCCTGGTAAGGGTGGGTCTCAGGGCATCATCTGGGGAGCAGAGAGCAGCTCCCCCGGACCACTGAACCTGCCACAGCCTTGCTCTACATTTCCCAGCCCCCAGTAATGAGAAAAAATAAACTTCTGGGTTTGTAGGTGTTAAACCCTCAGCCTCACAAACGGACTGTAACAACTTCTTATTCTTTCTTTATTTTTCCTTGATGCTGCCATAACTCTTGCTTCTTTGTGATTTTCCATTTTCATTTTCGTTTGTCACTGAACAAACATTGTGTTGTGTTCAAAATGAACCAAAGAAAAACATGTATCCGGATGGCCACACTGCAATTCTATTGCTGTTGGTCCCTAAAATCCATGTATTCTTTGGATGCAAAGGAAGAAATATTTCTGCTTAGAAATGTGTAAATTATTCAAATATTTCTCTCTTCTTAGCTTTTTTTTGTGACAGTATTTCTATTTTTTAAATTTGTAGAATTAAACTAGGCATCAGTTCTTCTGGATGAATATCTAGGTGATGTAGCTTTTCTTGGCCAGTAAAAAACGATTTTTCTTTGATGTGTTTTGCAAACAAAAGTCTTCCACTCATTCCTGAAGCAGATTTACACCACATGGAAAAGATGCTATCGTGGCCTCAAACCCTCACAAATGTAAACCTCTCAGGCTTTCTGCCTAATCAGGTGAGGGAAACTGTGGTGATTCCCAAAGGAGCCTCATCTTTCATCCTTCCCTTTTATACCATCCAGACAATGAGGCACCCTAGGGTGGGTCTTCTACCACCTAGGGTATAAATTGCTAAATGTTAGTAAAGCTTCTGAACTTCTCAAATTGACACAATGGATCAATCATTACAGTCTACCAACTGTGAACTGGGTAACCAGACACGTTTTTTTAAACTGTAGTCCCTAGCAGCAGATTTGTGAAAAGTTAGCAAGTCTTGGCCTGTTCAGATTTAATATAGCAATTTCATATATACAATTCTTATTTCCCTCATTCCCATACTGAAAACAAACTATTCAGAGTAACCAAAATTCAAGGTTAAAACAATACATTGATTAATTAACCTAATTACAAACATATATCTAACACCAACATTAAAATCATCAACACAGCTATTCTAATCAAAGTCTCTGCTTCCTGTTAAATTTTAATGGTACACGGCAAGATTAAAAAACAAGAACCTCCTGAAATTCAAATACACGCTTGCCTTCAGGTGAAGGGTTTCAGTTCATTTCCCACTGTCCTGTTCCTTCTCCACAACCCCATTCTCTGTTGTGTCATGTTTGCAACCCACAGCTCCACTGGAGCCTCCCATGCGGCCAAGAGCTTCGAAGTGCTCTTTGGCTCTTTGCTCTGAATTTACAGCACAGATCCAGCCAAAAGCTCTCAACACAGTGACCAGGCTACCACCCCAACAGTAGACTGCATGGAATGTTTTCAGTCACCCAGGTAACATCTCTACACACAAACAAAAAACACTTGACCGCCAAGGCACAATGTACTGCTTGGAGCCCACCCGCCGATGCAGTCCTCCTGGGTGGAAGCCTCCTGAGCCTCAGCCTGGCCGGCTGCATTTCCACCAGCTCTGATTTTCCAGGCTCCGACCAGAGTCTCCAGGATAGGTTACAGAATGCAGCGGCCTCTAGGCCAGCCTCTCAAAACATTTTCAAATTAATTCTCAAGGCTCTTAATCCACATGGCCAGGCAATATCACAGCAATGACACCACCATCCTGGTACCAATTTTGTTGAGAACAGCCAAGTTCATATCAGGAAAGAAGCTCCACAGCTCCTCCAGGAGAACCCATAGCAACAAGAGACCCAACCAACGACACCTCTTCCTCCTCTCCACTTCTCCCTTTCATGTTGCCAACAACCCTCGGTGGGCCCTCAGTGCCCAGCATTGCGCTGACTAAGTCCGCTGGGTGCCATAAGCTGCCCACTAGTTGTCAATCGCCAGAGCAAATATTTCACATAGTTTGATAAAAATAAAATCTCACAGTGAAATCAAAGAACATGAGCACTATGTGTTGACACCAAAGAGGGAAATCTGGAGGTAATTTACACTGGGAACCAATGTCTAGATACATTACCAGACACAGTAAAGGGACCGTGGGTTCCTGAGAACCTGCTTGTTTATAACCTGAGCTTCTAATTCTTAACATCATGAAGGTGTAATTTAAAACAGATGAGTCCTGACACAGCAAAGAAAGTAGTAAATGATATCGTGAAGGCAATAAAGGCTTAAAACTTACCCATAAGTTAATATACAGATTTCATTCCAATCCTATTATAGTTTCTCAGATCTGCATAAAACCATGCAATATTTTTGATACCCTGGACAACGGCATGGAGGACAATCATTCCATGTGGGGGACAAACATTTTTTAGTCATTCTAATACCAAAATTAACTACTAATCTCACAGCAACTTTTTTTATTCTCCAGAATATGTTCTTTTTAAAATTACATCAAAATCACATGATATAGCTTGTAGGTTTACTTTTTAAAATGTAATTAAAATGTTCATTACAGAAGAGATGGGTTAGAAATGTTAAGGCAAAGAGAAGCCAGTTGTGGTGGTGCACTTGTGCAATCCCAGCACTCAGAAGGCTGAGGCAGGAAGATCATTGCAAGTTTGAGACCAGCCTGATCTGCATAGCGAGACCCTGTCTCAAAAAGGCAAAAAATAAATAAATAAAATAAAATATAAATATTTAATATAATTTAATACAATGATTCATGGCAAGATGTCAAAGTAACAACATTGAGAGAGTTTAAAAGAATTTAATTTCAACCTTCTTAGATGGTTTCGAGAGATTTGAGACTTTTGTGGGTAAAAGAAATGCAGACACAGAGGAAAGAGCAGTGTTGTAGTCAGGGGTTGTGCAGAGAACAATTAGAATCAGGACATTGAGTTTATAATATTATTTTTATGATGATCACCCAGAATTAACACAAGAAAATGCAGGAAATCTATTCACAACACCAAAGACATAGAATATTTAGCCAAGGGCCTAAATCCCACAGCAATGTCCTATATGAGTCCAGATGAAGACCCAGAGCTCATGACAATGCCTCCCATGAGTCCAGCTGGAGGTCTAGAGCCCACAAGGAGGACTCACACCGGTCCCTTTTATAGATCCATGATGAGAAAACCCAAAGGTCAGCGGTGGAAACTAGGAAGTCTATGCCAGTGGGATGAAGGATTTGTGCTAGTAGGTAGAGGGTTCTACACTGGAGCCAAGAAGTCACACTCACAACAAAGACCAGGGCTGTCCTGAAAAGCACCACAGCCATCCTCAGTGACGTGGAGGCCCTGAGCTCCTCTGACGATAAACACAGTCGAGTATATGCAAGGAAGCCCGTGTGACGAGTTCATCTTGGAGTTCAAGTGGCACACATCTTCCTCTCCGGAGCCAGGAAGCAATGCTTGATGTGAGGACCAGAGCTTCTCCAGAGGAAACTAACGGCTCAAACAGTAACATGTAGGAAAACCCACAATGCCTCAATGCACTTCAACACATTAACGCCTATCTTCTGCTCTACTTCTCTATTTATGCTGGCAACTTTCCTCAGTTGTAACATCCATGCTCAGGGCCCTGCTGATTTAATTCCACTGGTGTTAAATTGACCACCAGTTTTTAATCCATAGCAGGCAGGAAAATTAGATTTAAAAGTGCAGCATCAGAATATAAGTGAATTGCAGAATTACCATTATAAGTGTTGATGAATCTTACAGATGACAACAGAACGTGGTTTCCTGAGATAGAACACACTGCTGGCTAAGATACCGGTGAATACCATAGAGACAACGAAAAGGATTTAGAATGTTACATAAAGTGAGTTGTTAAAGAAATGGCAAGTTTTTAGAAGCCATGTGTAGATACAGGTATATAATTGCACGTATATGCGCTGCTCAGCCACAGACTGGCTTAGAAAACTCTGCTCCAGCAAAATAGCAGAGATTTTTTTTCAGGTTGAAGTCCTGCTAGTCTAGTGTGCAGATAGGCGTTCCACACACTGGAAACTTGCAATCCTTGACATAGCTATTCTACTCGGGCCCTCTGTGAGCTCAGATAATCCAGGAGCAGCTGCTCAGCTGCTAAGTGGGTGAGTAATCACATCCACAGAGGCATGTTTGCGACTGAGGCTTTGTAAAGTGCCCTCTACTTAGCTTTTTATGACTAAGCACAAAATGATAAGCATAAAGAAGCTCCCTGGACCTCTGAACCGTGACACACAGTGATCCAATCCACTGACAGTGTCTGTCCTTATTTAAAGTCACCACCGAAGTGGAAGTGGTAACCCTCAGGGTCCCTGTGCACACAGCTGGGATCGTCCTGAGGTCTTCGTGCGCCCAAAGACCTCTGCTTCCTGCCTTAGGTCCTTTGTCACTGAGCTGCGAGATTTATTTGTCCAGTTTCTCAGATTTGTTTTGGAAAGGAGTCATTGATTTCTTTTAAAACACTGTTGCAAATATTGACCGCTCTCTGCACCTCTTAATTTCATAAAGCATGGGGTAGCTCGCTCTGCTCTGTGTCCTTAAATACGAGCTCTGGGGTCCCTCCTGTCCTTGCAACAGTCACTTTGCCACACTGTATTATGTCCTTTGGTGAGGAGTGGGACAATGTAAACCCCTTCTGCCTTACATAGAGGGCAACCACGGTGGTTTGTAGAAGCCACACAGGGCCTCAGGTTACCAATTGCTCTCTGAGAAGCACTGGTGGGTGGGCATTCTCATTAAATTATTTACTTATATTGTGAAAGTCATATTTAAGCAGCCATATTTATACACATTTAATTCCTAGCATCAATTTTTAATCTTTCACAGATATTTATATTCCCAGGTGGAGTCAAATTTTATGGGTTTTCTTCTTTAATTCTTTCAAAGATTGAATAAATATTCTGGAGCAATTGTTTATCAAGTCGGGTGTCTACTGACACCATATTGAAGCCACGTGATGGCCCCGGCCCCGTTTCTGGTTCAGCGGGTCCCGCGTAGACTCGGAGTTCCTGCTTCTGTAGCTCAGTGGTGCTCTTTGAGGGCTTCTGTTAAAAACCAACCGCTGCTCTGGATAAAGAGGTCACGAAGTTCTGTTCTCTGGAGGGAAAAACCTCCACTACCACAGTTAAACCATTCTTCCTCCTTGCAATTACTTATTAAACATATTGTCCATGTACTCTCCATATTCCTGGGCTCACGGACCTAAATATTATAGACTTAATGATTTCTTACTCACTTCTTTTGCACAAGAGGAGCTAACATTTTTCATGGGTCATATAGCTGATATTAAAATCACTGCTTATCTAAGTTTACTTCACTGGTCTTCTAAGTCCTCTTTGTGTTTCTGTTTTTATCTAATTCATAGCATAGAACATAGGTAATATATCCAATTCTGAGTTCATTCTTTAAGAGCTTGGTCTTTCAGAGTCACACATACACTTGATTGGAGAGTGTGTTTGACAGTCACACAAGATACCATAATGCTCATGCCTGCTTCCTCTGATAATAACATTAGGGAATTCTACAAAAATACCTTTATACTGAAATGAGAAAGGCTCAGGGAAAACAAACAAAATACACACACACGCACACACAAACACACACCTACACACACACCTAGAAACCAGTGTTCTATACTTGACACCATTACTGATTGGCTCTGGAAGATCTTGAGGAATTAAATTCCCTTTCCTGGGCACTTTTGCTTTTAAACCCTCCCCATACCGTTAGCATCAGAGGGTATTAAACGCATCCAAGCAGCCCTGCAGGCCCCAGCCACTCTCTGTCTGTGTCTCTGACCCAGGTAACAGTGCCTGAGCAGAAGCCTGCTTGAGCCAGTTCAGAGGACTACATGGGACAGCAGCGGGGGATAACCCACAGTTCACACTGTCACCGCCCGCAGCACAGAGAGCACGGAGGCAGGAGCTTCCACAGACAGACACCTCGCAAGAAGGGCCATTTTCCAACAGAGCCCAGTGTGCGTCTTCTGTGCCTCTCTTCTACTGTGCTAGACAGCCGACAAATGCATGCGCATGCTCAGTGGGAGCGCATGATGGCTGTGGAGAGTTTAACATTATTAATAGTGCTCTCAGCTTGGCGTGGGTGCAGTTCTCCACGCAACGCAAAAGGAGAGTGATACTATCTTTAAATTGGTACCTACATGTATATTGAATGCTAGAACTTAAGAAAAGTAAATTTACATTTAATACAACACAATATAATTTAAAGGCAGCCTAAAGCCTCAGTGTATTGACAATAATTCAAAGTAGTGTTAATGACAGGGTTGTAAAGAAAAAAAAAACACTGACTCAGATAAAAGTTTGCCCCTGAGCCAGAAGCATCTTGGGTATATGGCGAGTGTGGGCGTGTAAGTGTGTAGCATCATGTGTCCCACTCAGAATGAATTTGCTTCAAATATACATGGCATTGGTGAGACCTGTAATGCTGACATTTTTAGAACAATCCATACATTGAATCCAGTGTGCTCAAACTCAGCCTGACGATGAGATATCTTGATGAATTAAACACATAGCACGCTTGACCTTACAGGGAGGGCCTCTCTGGTGTGAAATATGAATACCAATTCAATGTTACAAAAGCAACGGGAGTAAGTTTATCAAAATGAATATGAGAAGTAATTGGAGAGACAAATTAGTATCAAACCAAGAGTAAATTGTATTTTTATAAACTCTAAATTACGGTCAGTTTAACTTTTTGTGTGTGTGTACAGTCATTGGGTATGAGCTTCTGCTAAATAAAGGAAAACCTTGCAAAGAACAGGCTTCTGGGAGTTAATCATTAAAAAATATGGGATATACCGAAATAAAGATTGATTTACCCAAAACAGATGCATATGCAATAATAATTGACTATCAAGTACAAAGAAAATAAAACAAAAACAAGAAACATTTCTGTAAGCAAAAGATTTTCACACAAGCAATGCTAAGACTATAATATATATACCTGTTCTTGCTATGTATCAATACATATTCTGCTCTGAAAAGACATTTGAACAAAGAGGCTAATACACTGCTTTTAAATTTTTTTATTTATATCTTGGCATGAAAAACATAAGAGATCTTGATTTTTCTTTTCCTTTTTAAAATAAAAAAATTTAAAACAAAAATATGAAAGAACTTTAGAAATAGTGTACAACACTGAAAGTGACAAAAATAATATGACAGACTCAGGAGGCTGAGGCAGCAGGACTTCTGTGAATTTGAGGTCAGCCTGGGCTGCAAAGTGAGTTCAAGGCCAGACTGAACTGCATAGAAAAACTGTGGCTGAAAAAGGAAACAAAAACTAACAAAAAAGACAAATAGACAAAAATAGGTGGTATTAGACAACAAATTTCTTGTGCCTAATCCACTGCAATGTTTGCAAATAATTTATAAAATGAGTGGCCTATTCCAAACTGAAGCAGAAACTGTGCAAAGTTTATTGGGATTTTCAGTTTCCACTGCTTAGCATGCACAATGAAAAGGAGTACGGATGTCCTTAGGAGGATGGCCTCCGAGGTTTCAGGCTTGGTCAGCTGCTGGCCAGGCCGAAGCACCGCGGCTGAGGGGTCTATCGGAGGAAAGCTGCTCCCCTCATCCCGCCAGGAAGCCTCTTCCCAGCCGGGCGCGGCCAGCACAGCAGCACACACAGTCCGTCAATGCACACAGCCACCGCTGAGTGTGGGACTCATCCACTGCATTCAAGCAGGTGACAGCTTTGAGAAACCCTTGAAACAGCAACAAGGATATTGAAAGTAATGTTAGACTATTTTCAATGATCATTAATCACTGAAGAAAAGTCTGTAGAAAAATAATTTCTCACTGTGGGGTAGTTTCAGAACTGTTAGTGCAGATAGAAATTTCTGATTTATAGCTAAGTATGGCACCTGAAATTAACAGTACCCAAAGTGTATGCATACATGTCACAGGTGTTTCCATTTCTTTTGTGTTTTAATAGCATGAAGAGACAACAAGCATTTTCTTCTTAGAGAAGTTTTTACTGCACTGTTCTGAAAACTGAAATCGCCAACACCGCAGTCTCCCTCTGGCACGTATTCTGTGAAAGAGCGAGCACGCTGTTTATATCTTATTGTTCAATTAGGAAGCGAAGAAAATGCTCTTTCATGTATATTGCAAGAACAAAATGGTTCACACATAATAAATCGGGAACAGGCCTTCCCCCGTTGATAGAATCCACATGCAAAAAAGTAAATCTGTGAAAATCTGAGCTTTTCATTAATTATGTTTAAAAATGAGAAAACCTATATTGTTGCTGAATCACTGATGAGGAGCATGGTTGGTAAAACCAAGCTTAAATTAAGAATTATGCTCACCGAAGGCTCATATTAGGAAAGAGCTGAAGAGAAAAAGCCTTAGAAAGATGGATGCACAGCGCACTTTATTTAATTACAGTGAACTAGACCACAGATAGAGCCAGTCTCTCGCATCGGAGGAATAATTTTCCGAATTCTGAAATTCGGTTTTGTGAAACTGCATAAAACAAAAGTTCTGTAGTGGATTATACTCATCTTTCAACAAGTTCTTTCCATGGACTCACATAAAGTCTTCTTTATTACCTTGTTATGGGTTGTTTGGCCTGAAGCAGCTTCCAAGAGAATAATTTCACTTGATTTTCTTTTTTTCCTTTTTTTCTTTGGGTGCTCAAAGAGCTAATGAAAGTCTCTCTTTTAGTCATGCAAATTACTACAGACCTGCAGGGTTTTTGGCCTGAACAAAATTAGACTTGGTTTAAAATGGAGTGCGAGCTACAGAAGCCACCTCCACCCTGGGGCCCGTGACTCTCGAATTTCCGTTCAGCTCATCCTTTTCCTCACTAGCACCCTTCCCACTCAAGTCCTCCTTTCCTGCGGCTAAGCTGCTTTTCCCAGACCTGTGTCAACATTGGCTTTATTTTTTGTTGTTGTTTATTGACTATTCCATTCAATAAAGGTTTAACTCTGCATCTACATAGGATGCAAAAGTTATGGCACTTGGCAAAATGACCTGCCTTGATAGGCTGACAAAAGAAGTAAACAAGTAGAGTTATAATCCTGAGTCACTCTCATATTTTCTTAAATGTTTGATTTACTCTTCTAAGATGTGCAGGTACTCTTCGCTCTGAGAGATGAATGCATAGTTCATTTTTGCTGTCATTCCAAAGGCGTGTTTATTTTTCTTGCCTGTGTATATACAAGTGTGTTGTGTGATTGCCAGGTGCTCTATGAGGAGAAATGTGTCCAGTCATTGCATGACAATGGGACTGCAGGGGGGACCAGGTCCTTAAGGTAACTCTGTAACTCTGTATCTCTTTTTATGTCAGGCAAAGCAGACAAAATACTCTAAACTGTATATTTCTTTAGCGTCTGGAGAAAGATGAACATGCGAATGTTTCATTTATAAAATGAAGCTTTTATCTTCTACCATGTGTAGCATAAATGACCTGAATCGTTGGTGGCAGGATGTCCCCAGGCACTGCGAAGCCCTCTCACCTGCGGAGTTGGATTTTTGGGGTGCACGACCGTGCACTCACACCTTCCATGTGCAGTCTGGGCTTTGGTCCTGGCTCTGCCTGAATCACGGGAGAGCTTTGGGTTGACACTGGACTGCTTCTGCGGTTTGCCTGATGGTTTTTATCCGATTCCATTTTAGTTTTAGGCTACAGACTGACATGCAAAGGTATGAAATTAGAAATAGAAACCTGTAGTTAGAGATGCTGTCAAAAACCCCCCGTGGTCTTTACGAATGTTTTTATTAATGACCCACAAGAGAAGTCTCCCTCAGGTACTTCAGCAAAGATCATTTTTAAGGCGTATTTGCTTTCCTTGTTGAAATTCTGCAGCTGATGACTTTCTCTTCTCTGGTTTACCTCTCAGAGGTCTTATCTGATGAGTGTTGGTAATCCTGCCGTCGTCTGCCCTTCGTGGTCTATTTTGTATTCAGCACGCTTGGAATAAAATGTGGCCTCCCTCTAAATAATTGTATACAGATAGTATTTTATAACATAACACTTGACATTTTCTTGTTTGTCAGTTAAACCCTGACTTTATCCTGGTCCTAATTTCCCCTTCATTCCCTCATGGATCCACTCCAATTTTTTTTTACTGTCTTTATTTTGCTAAGCCACCTCAAAACTCCTCTGCTGTTAGATCTGTACGAAAGCACCCAGACACATTCTCAGCAGTGTGCATCGCATCCCAGGCTTGCTGTCTCAATTGCTGCCTCTCCCCTACCTGACTGTCTCGTGCACCCAGCACTGTCTGTCCTGGGTCCCTTTAGAGTGGCTCTAGGAAGCTGTGCTGTTCACAGTCTCTGTGCTCTGGTTCCCTAGGACACCAGGACTGCTGTCACCCCCACTCAGGCCTCTGGCCTCCCCTGTCCCCATCAGATGGCTCTGACACCTTCTCCTCCCTGTGCCTTCTATAAACTTCAACTCATAGTTGACACACACACATTCATCAATCGTCCCCACAAATCAGCCATAAAACTGTGAGCTATTTATGTTGCAAAAGCAAGAGCGTTTGTCTGTTTTCTGACATCGTGCAGACTTTCAGCATATGCTTGTCCTGTGGGCACTGGGTGACTGAATGAATATATGAATGTATTACTGAATGCTGCTTTGGGAAGCACCGCAGTTTTACCAAAATGAGACCAGAATCTGATTGCATGATTGCCCACCATATCAAAGGAAGAAGAAAGCTGGAATGATTTTAAAAATCCTAGGCTCCTACATTCAAAGAGCTAATGTATCTGTCTAATGTCTAAATTGAAAATTAAAATACAAATTTAGATGCTGGATAGTGAATATACACATGTACAGAGGTTTTAGTTGTCTGATTCCATCTGCTTTCAAGGTTTCTTGGATTTTCTCAGCACTCACTACCGTCACACAGTTTGATTTTTTTAAAATTTCAGATAAGTCATTAGAAATGTGTTGCTGAATAAAAATTTAATCTTAAAATGCCAAACTAAAAATGTTAAGAGAAGTCCGTGCCACTGCAGAGAGAGATGATTCATGAAAAATAGACCACATTCTCTCCATAGACTGTGGTTCTGCATAGAGCACTTCCAATTTCCCAGAGACTAGAAAGTCTTCTTTTTTTCATACATGAATGAGTAGATTAAACCACCAATAGGACATTTTTAAAGAAAGATTTATTTTAAAAGCGTTCAGGAAAGGCATGAGTGTAACTGTATGTTGAAAAAGTGATTAAATTTTACTCTATGGCTCTGCCTTTTTGTTCGAAATTCAACCTTTTGTAAGAAAAAGCTTTCAAAGTGTTGTGTAGCATATCCGGCACTCACAGGCAACAGGTCCTTAAGAAGTGGGGTTTGCGTTTGCATAATCTTCCATACTATTCACACTGAAGAGAATCCTTCAGCCATGCATAAATGCTTTAATTTTGCTCATGTGGTGACATCCTGACCTATTCTTTGCTCCAAAACCAGTATATTAATAAAATGTGTCATATGTAAAATTCACAGATAGTATAAGTACATAAATAGAACCATACGTGGGGATGAGAAAATGTTATTGCTACAAAATTTACATTTTATAAACACAAAAATTAATTTTACTATGTGAAAGTTATATGACATATTATTTTAAAGTAATGATGTTAAATTTTTCTTTTTATCAATAATTTTGAAAATTGAAAACCCAGTAAATTCTATTGAATGTATCAGTAACTACTTAACAAAAATTGGAGCTTTATTGTGTTTAAGAAATTATAAGAGTACAATCAAAGAGTTTAATAGAATAGATGGTTAAGGCCTATGTAAGATCCTTGAAGCTAGAACCTATGCAGTGAGTATGTTAGTATTTTCAAATAAATTTTAGTATTGGTGTTAATCAGTATTTGTGTTTTCAAATATATTTTTATTCAGCCTTAGGAAAGCCCTTGCAGTTGAGATAGAAGAAGCAATGTATGTAATACATATTGTTTTAAATTTTGTGCAAAATACATGAGTTTTAATAAAGAAAAAAATATGAAATGATATTGTCACAAAAGCCTCAAATGCCCCACAAGGTATCTATTAGATATAATAAATGAATGTAGCCTTTTAAGGTTATAAAATCAACAGGCAAAAATCTGTTTTGCCTTTAAGCATCAAAAATAAACACAGACACTTAAAAAAGTGCATTTATAATAGCCTCAAAAAGAATGAAATAGGAAAAAATAGGACAAAGAATTTTAACAATTGAAACTCAAAAATTTTCTGAAATAAAATAAAGAAGACACAAATAAATGGAAAGACATCCCAGGTCTGATTAATTCATAACCTTAAAGGATATTAGATATATGCTACACTCTAGTATCTTGCCTGGAGTCTTGCAAATGTTAAAGAGCAGCCTCTGTGCCTCAGGTTCCCAAGTTTGCACGGTAACTCTGATGATCTCAAATGGCATAGTGCATAAGTCTGTGCGCGTTAAAAGAGAAGAAAATCAACTCCCACACTTTGTTTTCTGGAAAAGCCAAGGAACTCTCAGGAGTCAGCAAAGCCGATGGCAGGGCTGACCCGTGGCCTACTCCAGACAGTCGGGCTGGGGCCGCCTGTGCTTCTGTGCTGTTCAGAGCAAGCCCCAGTGCTCTATGGAGGGCCACCCTCCTGCCAGCAGTGCTGTTATTTCAGATAATACGAGTGCAGTTTTCCTCTGGAAATGTCACGGTAAAAGCCTGATTCTCTGACTCTGTATTTTCTGAATACCCTGGAACTGTCTCAGAATATTTCTTTACATCTTCAACTACTCTATATGAGTTTGCATTTGGGTTATTTCAGGTTCAATAAAAAAAAGAGCGCCACTTCTCTGCCAAATATCAAGACTGTCAGCAGTGACCGCATGTAATAGGACGGAGCACAAGGGTACCCCGACAGCCCCACAGAGACAGGACGGTCTTCAGAACACGTCACAACTGATCAAGTCCATTCAACAGAGCGAGAGGAAGTCTTATTTCACATGCTAAGCAAACATTAACCCAAGTTGGATAAAGACTTCCAGAAGATCAAGAATTATAAATTCAGAATATATGAAGAACTACAATTCTACAATAAAAATATCAAAAAACCTGATTTTAAAGTGGATAAAAGAGTGGAATAGATATTCCTTCCAAGATGGTACATAAATGTGCATTAAGCATATAAAAAGAATCAGCATCCTCAATTACCACAGAGTTGCAAATCAAACAATTAGTGAGATATTACTGCAGACTCATTGGGATAAAAACTATTTAAAAATGAAATAATAAGTGCTGGCAAGTACATGGGGGACCTGGAAACACTGCACACCATGGTGAGACTGCTCAGTGTCTCAATTCTTTTGGAAGTTGGTCTGAGGTTCTTCAAAAACTTTAAAACAAAACTGTATGCTCCGGTAATCTCACTGCTGGGTATTTGTACAGAAAAATTGAAAACAGTGTCTGAACAAGATATTTGGACACGTGACTATAGCCACGCTAATTACAATAGCAGTAAGACGGAAGCCACCAATTCACCCATCAAGAAAGGAAGGCAAACAAAAGGTGGAGAGTGATTGTGCTTACAGTGGAGAGCTCTTCAGCCCCAAAGTGGAAAGAAATCCTTTCACAGGCTACAACACTGATGAATTTTGAGGATGCTGTGCTAAGTGAGTTAAGCTATCACAAGAAGACAAATAGAATATAATTCATTTATGGTAAGAATCTAAATTAGTCAGGTTTATAGAAGCAAACACAAATTCATAAAGATAGTATTTACCAGGTATTTAGGGGGAGGCATTAAAAATGAGAGTTGTTTAATGCTATGAAGTTTTATGTTTGCAAGATGAAAAAGCTGGAGAGGTCTGTTTCACAAACGTTAAATAACGCTGACACTACTTAGATACACACCTGAAATGCGTGAAAATGATAAGATCAGGTATTTTTTTTAACACAATACAGTATTATTTTATATGTACACATCTGTAAGGTTTTTCTCAATTCAAAAATCACCGAATTATCTTAAAGCCAATTTTAATTAAATAGAAATGAAGTTTAGCTCTGTGTGTAGTGTTATCAAAATGTAAAACAGGACCAGATTCTCCATACCTGAAATAAGTTGAAATTAGGACGCTGAAGTCAGCTGCACCTGTACATCAGTCCTTAGTTACAGGAAGGTTCTGAGATTCTTATTAGTCATTATTTAGGAAACAGACCTGCAAATAAAAATAAATCAAATAGGACCTCTAGCCCTAGATTACTGGGGGATCTCCACACTGATTTCCAGAGTGGTTACCCCAGTCTATACTCCCACCAACAGGAGAAAGTTTCCCATTTCCCCACTGCCCCATCAGCATTTGTTATTGCTTGATTTCTAAATGATAGCCATTTTTCAAGAGTGAGATGGAGCCTCAGAGTTATTTTAATTTATACCTCTCAAATGACCAGAGATGTTGAATATGTATCATATATTTATTTGCCATTTGTACCTCTTTATCTGAGAGGCATATATTCATGCCCATTTTTTGGCTTGGTCTTCAAATTTAGGGGAAACACTGAATTTTTTTCAGTTCTTTATATAAATACAGATCTATATATAAGTCCTTTGAGGAACAATCAAGATATGTCATGTATAGGGTACAAATTTCCTCTGATGAACATAATAATTGTAAATTTATATCTAAATTGTACCAATAAACTTAGAACATTTTTTAAAATGTAACACATTTGTTGAAAAACCATACCAAATGAAATTTAGCAACAAACTCCCAAAGAAATAAAAATTTCTTAAATTCCTATTGAAAACTTGAAATTGTAGTTAATTCAGTTTGCCTTCAAGTCATTAGGATTTTGTTATTCAAAATTTGAGACCGTTTTGTTTTGTTTCATTTTGATTTGATGTACAAGCTGGGTATTGAACCCAAGGGCTTCATAATGAGCTATCTTTTAAAAAACTATTTTATTTTGACTTACTAAATTTTACCATCTTCCTGACTCAGCCTCCCAAAAGACTGGGATTACAGGTGTGCACTTGCCTACCCAGCTGGCTTTAGCAATCCCTTAGATAAATTTTGTTCATGAGCAGGGCATTTATGGCAGGAAACTGAAATAATGAGCTGCTGAAACTGCAGAGACAGCAGAAGAAAATTAAAATAAAATTCCAGGTGAAAGTGTGGGACTGAAAACCACATTGTTTTGCGCTTCCTACCCTTATAATGACTTGGCCAGCATCAAAGCCCACTTAACAGCATTTAAAACTGCCTCTTCTCCTGCACTGCTGGCCATTTCAATGATTTTTCTCCTTTGCCAAAGGTTTAATTCCAACTGTGTCTGTTGAAACATTTTTTGATGAATGGGAAACCTCTAGTACATGTTCCATGATCCACTTTTCTAAGCAAATCTTTCATTTTTTAATTTTCCAGTGTAAATTCGCTGCTAAGTGGCCTGTGTGGAATGTATCACTCACCTGAACCACTTCCCCTTAGCCCAGCTTTCTTATGCCTTCACTGATTTTCCATAGAGTAAGGATAATGGTTCTAACTAGGAGGATACAATGCTACTGTAGATTGTGATTACCTGTTAATTTTTATTAGTACCTGTGTGCTCTATGGAGTGATTACATTCCTCGTGTGGGACAGGTGCATGTACACATGCATCTTAATTATCATACCCCCACTTACCTTTGCTAAAGATTGGTCTCCCAGCTTCCTGTTACCTTTTATGTTGCTCTTTCATTTATTTATATTTTTGGATTCCGACGTAAGATAAATGATGTGATATTTTAGCTTGTGGTTTGCTTTGATTTCCTACTTTTGTCCTTAGTATCTAGATGCTTATAAAGTTGTGCAGGGTGGGGGGGGAACAGTAGCCCTGAGTTAAAGCCAGAGATGTGCAGAAGAGCTTCCCTTCACTGGAGCTCTCTCCTCCCTGAATTCTCAGAATGCGAAAGTAAGGGATGCAAACTCTTTTTTCTAGATTAATTAGACATTCCCTCAAGAAATAGTTAAAGTTATCTTTTACCACTATTACCAGGTCATTAGAGAGAATTTATAATTCCCCAGCCTGAGGATAATAATGCACAGGCCACTTGAAGGTACCACAGAGAGTAAAAGTTTGGCATTAGAATATTTAGTCACAGATGGTAAATGGAATTTCCACTCTCTGCTGCTCACAGATAGCAGATTACATTACACTTGCTCACATTTCTCTCCACATCTCTTAGAGTAATTTTTTTGGTCTCTATAAAGTTTATTTGTTCTGCAGCAGTTTTAAATTTGATCTTCAGAGGAGACTGGTACTTCCCCACTTTCTGGGGAGGAAAAGTGATAGATTGCTTTGTAAATGAAGACTCCTGCTGGTACTGTCTGCACTCGAGAGAGTCATGTTAGATTAAGCAGCATTGGATTGTGGCCCCTTATTAATTATGAGGCTCCCAGCCACCACGCTGGCTCTCTCTGTCCTGATGGCTCTGCTATGGGGAGACACAGCTTCCTTCAAAGAGCCCATCGCAATGCAAGCAGCTCATTAACTTCAGCCTTCCTCCCAGGGTCCTGCGACAGCCACAAGAATCTTCCCTAACTGACTTTACAGAGAGATAATAAAGTTTTATTTCCCTTTCACAGCAATTCAGGGGCAGTTCATCATGCTCTTTCCTTCCAGACAGAATTTTGAACAGAAGCTGAGGGACACAAAACTTTTTTTTCCCCTAATGTTCTGAGTGTCACTAAGTTGGAAATGACTGTAAATGACCAACAGTGCCTTCATTTGGGTTAACTCTATGTATTATTACAAAAGCAATGCTTGAAGTCATGGCTGAATATCTATTTGCTTTGGGAAATAATGAGATACATTGAAATCTGCATGGCTCTCTCCCAAATCTAATTCTAATTTAGATTCAAATTCTAAAGATGTTTTCCCTCAACTTTATTTAGTTTTTGGGTATTTTTGTTATCATTGGTTGATAGCAAGTAGACCATTTGGCCAATGTGCCACTGGTCAAACATGAATACTCCTTAAGTCTCATATTCCCACATTCTACCACAGCAGCTCTTTTCTTCGAATGATCTGTGCAGGTATTTTCTAAATCTGTAAAGGGACATGCAATGAATTGACATGAATCAACTTGAGCAGCCAGTGTCTTGCTAACATAATAAATGAACCACCCCCAAGAAAATTTCAGGAGCCACATACTACAAAAATGTGTCTCTCTCTCTTGCCACAAGTGCAAAGAAAATTAACCAAGAACTTTCTTTCCTCGCGTGTCACATAAGACTGGCCACAAGAAGGGGAAGGGTTGGGTTGTACACTGCCTTTTAAAATTCCTCAGAAGAGACCTATGCCATTGCTTCTAGTCAGCAAGCCAAGCGAATGCCCTGGCCACGCTGAAACTGAAGAGGTTGGTAAAGTACAATCCTTCCTAGAGCAAAAGGAGTGGGGTACAAGTGAGCAACCCATCGTAAATTAGCTCCTTATACATACTTAGCTGGTAACTAATGCTAGAAAATCAGAAGCTGGGGCTAGAAAGTTGCACTTAAGGGAACAAAGAAAATCAAAAAAATCAAAAACAAAAAACAAACAAATGAAGAACGTTTTTGAAACAAATACCCCCAGGAGATAAACCAGGCACCTATTTCAATGACAGGAGGGTTCCTACAGAAGCCCACCAGCTTGCAGTGCTGTTCAGTAAGAAAGGTAATTCTTAACCTTGGTAATAAATTTTATGAACAATAAAATATCATTCAATGAAATGTAAGCAGCCAATCAATCAATATATAGTAAGTGGCATTTGTAAGATTTTGTTGCTTTATAAGCCATGTCTTTGTCCAGAGGAAGTACTATAAAGTATTAATGAATGAATGATGGCAAATTGTAGGCCTAAAGTAAAAGATTTACGGTTCCCCCGGAAGAGGGGTTATGTCTTCTATCCCTCTCTGTCTCCAGTTGCTAAGTTACAGCTGATGGCACAGACTGAGGAACATTACAGTGAAATATGCAAATAAAAGACCTGAATGTGAGTCTTCTCCTGATCTCTTACTGGTGGGCAAAAGATAGGCACAGAGCTGTAGTTTCTGCCCCGGCAGCATCCGTGTCTCCGTCTGGTAAGTGTCTTTAACCCCTGACTCCCACTTTCTGAGTAACTCCAGACACTTCCTATGTCCTTGAACCCTGAACTTCTACCTCCTGGCTTCCGCTTTAGTACTTGTCACAGCATAGTCAATCGCCATGGTCATGCGGTCATTTCAGAGGTTCATGTCTCCACAAGGAGACAGAAAGTTGTCCTGGAAGCTTGTCATTGTTTATCACGAGGGAAAAACAAACTTGCATTTTTGTCTGACAAAAGTGGAGAGGATTTCTCACCAAACTGGAGAGATTGGCCACCATGTTACTCTCAAAGGGGGCTGCTTTTCTGAGAAAGGAGTCTGCTCAGGCTCTCAACCAAATGATGGAGAGGAAAATAGGGAAGATGATACACTAAAGCCATTGTTTAAAACTCACTCCATTTGACTCCTAGAATTCACCTTTCAATTGTAAGACACAATTCATTCCATTTTCACTGAATGGAGTTGGAGTTGGAGTCCTTGAATCCTACAGTGCTCTGACTCATAAATCCTCTTAAGTCTGTTTCCACACATTTAAAAAATTTATGGTCATAATATTATGTAAATTTTCTCAAAGAAATTACTAATCCTTAAAAATACTGCATGCAGTAGGTTTGCAGAAGATTGTACATCTTGCAGATGTGCTTGAAAAGAAGTGGAATTCTAGCTGATATCCCTGCCTAGCTTCCTGGAAATACAGTGGTAGGAGCTGGAGATTTGTGAATCATCAACACAGAAAAGATCATCAAAGCCAACTTGATACATAGCAGAGCTTGTCAAAGTGTGTTATACATAAAAGAGAAGGAGATAGTGTATATTTTAAAGTTGATGGAGCATAAAATTCAGTAGGGTCAAGTGCAAAGTAATGATTTCTTCTAAAGTCACAAGGGCCTGCCCTGTCCAATTTATGTAAGTCCTAAACCTGGAGAGAGCACTATGGAAATTATTGCTCATTACCTATGAAAATAAAAGGGAGTTGATGAAGTATTTCAGCAGAATAACATTTTCACTTTTGTTGAAATTTCCACCCTCATGGAATGACAATGTCTTGGTTACTTTATTCTCCTTGCTGAGACAATGTGCCCAATGTTCCAAATGAAGGGTGGAAAGTTGTGTTTAGCTTACAGTTTGTGGAAGTTTCAGTCCATAATCTGCTGGCTCTGAGCAAAGGTTGTGTGGCAGGAGGGCAACCATTCATGACAGCAGAAGATACCAAAAGCAACAAGAACAAAAAGGGAGAAGCAAGCCTTTTATGCTCCTTTATATTGTTTGTAGGCTACCCAGCCTAGGACGAGTATAGCACTGACATTGCTAATACCAGCACTAGAAAGCAAACCAATCACAAACTAGATTCAGTGGCCTCCAAAAAGCCCACACTCCATGACCACATGAGGTGTTGAGGGACATCCAGACATAAACTATAGGAGAAGAAAAGACAGATGATAGGCAGAAGTGAATCATGTTAGAGAGACTAACTGATTTTTCAAATTCTTCAAACAAAACTTAATAAACACCTGCTTCAAGGAAGTAAGAAAACAAGAGTAATGTAGGAAGGAGATGTAGGAGTGAGTTTCTTTCAGATTTCAAAATGTTGTAGGACTGAGAAAGAAAAACTAATGTACAGGTCTCCCCTATTACAGCTGAGAGAAAGAGTGACAACTCAAAGTCAGTATAAAGTGAGCAGCATGGCCCAGCAATTGTTGCTAAATGCCAAACATGAACAAAAAGTCTAAGAGGGTGTGTAAGATGCGATACAAATGAACTCTAAGGATGGAGTTTTCCCAGGGAAACACCCCCCTGCAAAGACTTTAAATGGAAAAGCAAAACACCAAAAATAAGTTCAAACACCTAAAAAAGAGAATAATACGAACTGTGAGGTAGGGACTGTAAGGCCTTGTTTGTGACCAAAGTATCAGGTAATAATCTGAGGAATCAGGGTTCTTAATATCAGAATCAGATCTTTGTGGCAATAGTGTTCATCTCAAGCTGAAATTAGTAGGCATACACGTGATTTTCTGAATGCCTGTATTTAATTTTCCTGTCAATAAAACATCTAGAAATAAAATTTTTAAAAATAAAATTCTTGAAAATTTACAATATAATCCTATGAAACAATCCAAGCCTAATATTTACTTCCTAATCCTATGAAACAATCCAAGCCTAATATTTACTTCCTGTTACCAGCAAGTAACTTTCTGCCCATTGGAGTTATTTTCAGTGTTCTCAGGGTTAGTTTTACTCGTAGCACATATTGTCCACTTCGCTTTGATTTCCAGATGTCTTAACACGAAGCTTTTCATGAGGTTCTAATAGTGAAGTACAGCTACTGTAACTCTGATGAACCCTCTCCTTTCCCATCTCTGTCTTCTTTCCTCCACGATGAACTTTTCTACAGACTCAGCTCTTAAAGCTAGAAGCAAAAGCCCCTATTTGTCTTTCTATAGAATAAACTTTTGAATTGTTGAACAAGAAAAATACCTTTATAAATGAGTAGAATTTTAACTTCCTTCTTTTAAAAGCTGCCCCACTGTAAATGCATGTGGACACCCCTCCCCTGGCCCCTCTACAGTAGATATGGAGTGTAATGGTCTTTGCAGACTTGTGATTCTCTGTCAGTCCCTTCCTGTTCATGTGTTCCAACCTGTATTTTAATAATTGATTATATTATTTTGCTTTGTAACAAATGTGAGCTCTGTCCGGATGATATTGAGTTCTTTTCCATAGATTTTTTTGGCATCTGTCCTGGCAGAAGGATGATTATGAAGTGTTGCTCCCAGTATTTACCATTCCTTATGTAAAGGGCAGTGGTCACTAAACCATCAACTGACTTGAGACTTAATTTTCCTATTTCTCTTACACAGTTCCTTGCTGATTCTTCCCATTTGGTAAGCTGGCCTTAGTATGAAGTGGCATCTGTAGTTTATTGTTTATAGACCACTCGATAGAATTAAACCCCCTTTCTTCCACTGAGTTATTAAAGAAATTAGGTAGAGAAGAGCCAGGATATCTTATAGAGTCAAATTCTAATAATGTATTGGGATGCAATTCAAATAAAAAAATCAAATGTAAAATGTTTACCCAAAGTAAAATGGACATAGATGAGACCCACAATGTTTAAGCCTCCAGATGGACATTGGACAAGCTTTTCTTAATACCGCATAAAGACAGCAAAGTGAAGACCACCACCTCACCAGAACCATGGCCCCTGTCACGTTTCCTCCTGTAGCAAACCAAAGCATGCTTCTCCAGCTCACACATCTCTTAAACCTCTGTGCAAAAGAAGAGCTCGCTGTATGTGTGTGTGTGTGTGTGTGTGTGTGTGTGCGCGCACACGTGTATGCATGTGGCACTGTATACTGAACTCAAGGCTCTTGGACTGAACTATATTCTCAGCCCTTGATTAGCTTTCAGTGGAGACAGGGTCTCAGTTGCTGAGTTGCTGCAGTAGGTTGCTGCGTTGTCCAGGCTGGGCTTAAACTTGCATTCGGACTACCTTAGTGCTCTGGACATCTCACTCTTTCTGGGGAAACATTTACCTGACCACAGTGCACACTGAGGGCCCTTCCTGAATCCATACTCCAGGCCAATCCCTGCTATACAGCTACAGAAACTGATGTATCTTCTGTACATCTCAGCAATTTCAGAAGCACTTCAGGATATTGGAGAAGGGATGCGTGTGATCTCAGAATCTTGTTTATCATCCTTTCACTAGCCTGAGTCAGGAGTCACTGATTACTTGTGAAATAATTCACACTTTCCAGCATCTTTTTTCTGAGATGTCAAAATTTAATCTCAGGTTTTTCAGTGAGAAGCTTTTCTCAAGCCGAGTGGAGTGTAGTGGACAGTTTCCTGGGCTACATAATGAGAACCTGCCTCAAAAAATATTTTAAAAAAACACAGCATATTTTCCTATAGGCAAATATAAGGGTGTGTCATTAGGAAATCAGAATGCCTACTTACCTGCTCTACTTAGGACTTTAGTAACATGCAGTGCCTACTCTGTGGGCTAACTTCACATCAAAATGGTTCCAGTTAAATGTTTTCACTCAGAATCACACTACAATATGAAGGCAGATTGTCTCCTCATATCGTGTTCTAGTGGAATTTATTTATGCTAAATCCATCTTATCACATTAAATAATGCTTCTATATGACAACTATGTTATTTTACTGGCTCCCAATAATAACTGGCATGTGTATAATTTATTAAAATGTAAATGCTCTGTCTCTCACAAAAGCGGGCCTGGCTCCGTGCAGACGATGATTTAGTGGACGGGGCATTTGCTTCATGTGTGGACAGTGTAGCCTGCTAGGATCAAGTACTGACGCATGAGGCCACTGTAACTGTGTGCATTCCACTCTACTATGTACAGTTTTCCTAATTCTAAGGACACAGTTTCATGCTGAATATCTTAGTTTATCGTAAGAAATAATTTTATAAACTTCTTGGCTCCAAGTCCTATTATTTGCTTACTTCTGTCACTTTTCTGTGTATTTATTATTCCCCTGTTGGTACAGCTTTGACCTGCAAGACAGAAACCTAGGATTCACCCTTTGCTCTTTGCTTTTCTTATGCCACGTGCCTAGCTTGTTTCTCCTCAGTCACTTGTACTCTATGAATTACTCAAGAACTTGAACTTGTTACCTGCATTTTTCACAAAATATAATCGCCTCCTAGTTTCTATTGCAGAATTCTTTTCATGTATTTTCCTGGCAGACTTTACAGATTGAGATCTGCAGAGAAGGTGTATAGAAGAACCAAAGATTTCCATTGACTACATACAACCCTTGCATTCAGGTTCAATGCAAGAAATAGTAACCACCCAATGCAATTTAAGCTCAGAAGAACTTCATGCAGCTAATTAAGTGCTTACACAATCACGGGAAGATGTCCCAGAAGCTGGACCTCAGTGATGACTGAGAAAGACAGAATGAACATACCAGGAGCTCCCTCCTCCAACAGTATGACTCGAATCACTTCTCTGGGCTCGTGAATCACGAGCAGCAGTCAGGAGCTCTCACAGCAAGCATCAGCTGCCATCGGGCTTCTGGGTGCACCTGAGCTCTTCATGACCAGTTTCCCCAGTGTAAGTTCGACCATTGTTCACGAACTCAATTCTCTCTGTGATTCTGGTTGCCAACCAAATGGAATGCAAACCAAATCAAATTTCCCCATAAGGTCAGTGTCATTGTCAGGGGTTGTAAGGAGAACAATTAGAATCAAGACACAGAATTTATAATATTATTTATGATGGTCACCCAGAGTTAACAGAAGAAAGTGCAAGAAATCTATCCATAACACTAAAGACATAGATTATTCAGCCAAGGGCCTGAATCCCACAACAATGTCCTGCATGAGTCCAGATGAAAACCTAGAGCCCATGATAATGCCTCTCAGAAGTCCAGCTGGAGGTCTAGAGCCCACAAGAAGGACTCACACCAGTCTTTTTTCTGGATCCATGCTGGGAAAGCCCAAAGGTCAGCAGTGGAATCTAGAAAGTCTATGCCAGCAGGGTGAAGGAGCTGTGCTGGTAGGCTGAGGGTTCTACACTGGAGCGGAGAAGTCACGCTCATAATAATGACTAGGGCTGTCCTGAAAAGCACCACAGCCATCCTCAGGGACACGGAGGCCCCGAGCCCCTCTGAAGATAGGAACAGTTGAGTACATGCCCGAAAGCCAGCATGACAAGTTTGTCCTGGAGATTAATTGGCTCACATCTTCCTCTCTGGAGCCAGGAAGTGATGCTGATGTAAGGTCCAGAGCTCCCCCAAAGTGAACCACAGCCACTCTTACCAACAAAGTCCCGAGCTCTTCTGATAACAATGGTCGAACTCACACTGGGGAAACTGGCCATGAAGAGCTCCTCCAACAGCTAAAACAGCAATCCACAATGCCTCCATGCCTCTCTTCTCCTTCACCGCGTCTCTGTTCACACTGGCAACTTTCCTCAGGTGCTACATTTACACTCAGCACCACAGTGCTTTAATTCCACTGGCACTGAGTTGACCGCCAGTTTTTAATCTATAGCAGTCAACATTGAACCTGAAATTTGAAGTTGATTCAGTTCTAAACCAACATGGTTTGTGACTAGATCCATGCAAAGACTTGAGTTCATGACCTGAGGTACCACTGTGTGTTGAACATCAAGTCCTACCTTGTTCTCCACCAGTGCCCATCTACAGACTGGAAGACTAAGGACAGAGACCAGAATTTAACAGCATCATGAAGCTGTAGTTTTGCTTGCAAGCAGAAGGCAGCCACTGTAAGAGACAGGTGGTGCCACTTATTTCTGCCCTCAAAAATTAGGTAAAGGAATATACTTTCTGGGCTTTAATTAATATCCAGAGATTGGTTCCCTAAGAACTGTCACTTATGTTATTCTAAGCTTCGTATTTTTTACAACACAATGGTACACATTAGAAGAAAGGTGAAATGGAAGCTGACCAAACTAAATTGTCCTTTGTTGCTCAAATCTGTATGTATCCTTCTACATTTACTTAAATTCTGAGTGACCACCATACCAGCAATAACAAGCCATCACCCAAACACAGAAATTATGTGCCACCAAGTGAAAATATTTGCAGTTTCCTCCAAAAGCAGTGCTACAGACTTCCATTGACTCATTCATTTCTAAGTGGTGGTCATCTCCCTTCTCTTCAGCCACAATGATCTCTTTTTGTCCTATTAAAAATAATTATTTTAATTTCATAAACAAAGGACATAAAGTTGCTCAAGGAGGGCAAGAAATGGCTAAGCAGATATGAAGACAGTGAGAAGAAACAAGTAAGAAAACAGAAATGGGAGGAATCAGAAAGAGGAAAAATTTGAGTTATGAGTAGAAGTTCTAAGTTGTGAATGGCTGAGGTCACACAGCAGCACCCTTCTTATAACCTTCGCTCTCCTCTGTCCCTTTTGTTGTTCCCTTCCCTCTGTACATCACATCACCTTGCTGTTTCTTTACATCATGAATGATTTACTTTTTCCACCCTTAAGAAATGTCAACACTTGAGGTCTTACCAGTCCTGCACTGTCACAGCGGTGACAACGGTGACCTCTTAGAGGTAGCACTGCCTGTGATACAAGAGTGACAACCTTCCCCACCCCTGAGCAGTGGGAACCATATTTCTCTATGACAGTTAGAAGGAGCCTCCCTTGTCTAACCTTAACAGTCTGGCTTTGGTTTTGTATTAGTTGTTGTTTTTGTTTTATTATAGTTTCAGAAGCAAAACAGCGTTCCCAACACTCAAATGGGCTGGTTTTTGTTTTATTCCCTTAGAATTACTGTGATTTTGAGTATAAGGTACCTAGAAGAGCCAGAAGCAACAAGATCAGAGAGAGAAAATACTGTGAATAAATCAACAGGTGTAAAGATATGAAGGGATACAACCAGTCCTGGTTAGGAACCGCAAGATCACTTACCTGCCATGTATGCTATGACTGTTTAGATTTTGTTTCTTACTATAATAACTACTATAGAAAATGCAAGTATATTATTTCTGATTATTATTCTGCCACATTCCCTTGAAATAAAGGTACACATTTGTTATATATTTAAAAACTGGTGGTCAACTTAACACCAGCGGAATTAAATCTCCATGGTGCTGAGCATAGATCTTTCACCTGAGGAAAGTTGCCAGCATAAATAGAGATGTGGAGAAAAAGAAGGAAGGCGTTAACGCATTGAGGCTTTGTAGGTTCTCCTACGTGTTGCTGTTTGAGCTGTTGCTTCTCCTGGAAAAGCTCTGGTCCTCACATCGAGCATTGCTTCCTGGCTCCGGAGGGGAAGACGTGTGCTGCTTGGTCTCCAGGTCTCCTGGTGCTGGCTTCCTGGCATGTACTCAACTGTGCTTGTTGGAAGAGCTTGGGGCCTCTGTGTCGCTGAGGATGGCTGTGTTGCTTTTCAAGACAGCCGTGGTCTTTGTTGTGAGTGTGACTTCTCGGCTCCAGCATAGAACCCTCAGCCTACCAGCACAGCTCCTTCACCCTGCTGGCATAGACTTCCTAGTTTCCGCCTCTGACCTTTGGGCTTTCCAAGCGCGGATCGGTGAAAGACACTGGCACGAGGATCGGTAAAAGACACTGGCACAAGTCCTTCTCGTGGGCTGTAGACCTCCAGTTGGACATGTAGGAGGCATTGTCACGATCTCTGGATCTTCATCTGGACTCATGTGGAACATTGCTGTGGGATTCAGGCCCTTGGCTAAATATTCTATGTCCTTAGTGTTGTGGGTAGATTTTCTGCATTTTCTTGTGTTAACGCTGGGCGACCATCATAAAATATTATAAACTCCATGTCCTGATTCTAATTGTCCTGTGCACAATCCCTGACTACAACAACTTTTCATTGGAAGCATAGTTTATCTTCATTTCTGACTTATAGAAGACAGAGATTATGATGTTATTCAAGGGTGCTGAAATACCCCACGAGTGTACATTTCAACACATGACCATGGCAAATGTCCTTCTAACCTTGAGATATGAAGATCATTGTATTTTTATCTTCATAAATCTATGGGCTCTTTTATACTTACTATATCTATGAAATGTGGGGCCCCTAAATTCATTTATTGAGGACTATAGTTAGATATTTAGTCTACAAACCAGTGTTACAACTATTTCAAGATGCTTTAGCCATATGTTTGCATCCACATTTTCCAGACATCCATTGTACCCCTTTCCACTTGGGTGAATGTTTCTGATAATTCTACACATAAACGCAGTAGGTTAAACACATTACAATCCATTCCCACGATGATCTCCAGCATTCTGCCTATATATTCTTGGAGTGTGTAAGCCTTTAAACCTTGCCTTTTTAAAGCATACTAACATCTGATTTTAGCTTAAAGGTGGAGCTAAGGGTGTTGGCACAGGCCAGTAATTCAAGCAGTCTTGTAGGCTGAGGCAGAAAGATTATAAATTTGAGCTCAGTCAGGGAAAATTAGCTACTGAGCAAGAGATTATCAAAATCAAAACCAAAAAGTGTGGGAGAAATAGCTCAGTGTGAAGGCCTGGAGTTCACTCCCAAACCCTAAAGCCTTAAAATATTTCAAGATGAGAGATGAAAGGGAAACAGCACAAAGTTGAAGAAAAATTTGCTTACAAGGAAGTTAACATCAGGGGAAATTACTATATGATCTTTAGGCAAGGGAGGAGGCCAAACTGCAAGAGGTGGAGGTGGGATGGGAAGGGGCAGGAGCTGCTTTGGTTATTAGTAGAATGCATAGGGCTGGTACTATCTGCAGTGCCCATTCATCCTTTTCTGAGGATTGCAGCCATTCCTCTTCAGTGCACTCAGTCTGTGCACTGCATGTATGTGCACAGAAATGTGCACAAGTAGGAGAGCCTGGAAGACGGAAGGAAACTTCCCTTGTATCTGATTTCTAGCCAGGTCAGCTTCTGTGCAGACCTGATGAAGACCTCCCTTGCCTTGAGCTCTCCAATTCAATCCTGCTTTGCTGTCCAGCCCCAGGGTGCTGAAATCATCCTTCCTGCCACTGCTCACTTGCCTCCCTGCCCTCTTTTCTTTCACACATGCTTCATTTCAGGTGATCACAGAAGGTCGTTTAAGAGATCCACTAACTATTTGCCTCCATTATTTTCCAATAACGCATTTCCCTAGGAAAGCAACTCAATTGTCTGCTCAAAAACATGCTGACTAGTAAACACGAACTAATTTTAAGTAGGAAAATAGGAAATGCTTTCAATATATTTTTTAAAATTTTTATTTCTATGAGTGCATGTTTGCAGTCTATGATGATCATACTCATCATGGGGAGTTGGTGTTAACCCAAACATAACACATTTAAAATCTTTTTATGTCCCCTCCCCTGCACACCGCCTGCCTCACTTTCTTGGTCTGCTTCCTGCAGCTAAAGATCTATGTCCACGTCTCCTGTTACCTGTCCTTTGTTTTGCTCTATGCCACTAGTTCAAGTGGAAGTTAGATACTTACATACTCAACACAAAGGACAAGAGGATGAGCTCCTGATTGAGACTCACAATGCCCACCACAACTCTTTTTAGGGCAGAGAGGTATTGTGGGACAAATTCTTCCCCTCTTAGTTATGTACCTTCAAAACTGTGACTCAGCACTTGATGCAAAGTTGCAGTTGAACCAAAGGTGTCTTCACGCCCTGGAAACACAGTCAGTGTTTGTCAGCTGGCCTTCACTTAAGCTGCACTCTCTCCTCAGGAAGGCCGCCTTGAAAGGGGCTCAGCTTGAGTTCTCCAGCAGCCTCTTCAGTCAGGTCTCTGTCCCAGCCCCTACTTTCCTCCCTTCATCTCCAAATGGCCTCTTTCCTTTCACTTGGTGCTGACTGCCTCTTAGCGGACTCTGCACATTTACACAAATGCAGAAATTACTCACTACACATTACCAAATTCAGTGGGAATTTCATTCCGCTGAAAGCATCAACTTAAATTTCAATCATGAACTACCTTGAGACTTTTGTTAATATCTAAAATCACACACAAAGAAGGATTCAGATGCCCATAAGCAGCCATGCAAGTTCTGTTATATTAGATATTTTAATTTCAGTTTTGGTTTGAGCTCCTGATGTAGATATTTTTGCTACTATGTTTAGTGGACGCTTCCAAGCTATAAAATGCAAGGATACTTTAGAGCAAAGATCTAATGCCCAACTGATGAAAATGTTTAGAAAGACAAAGCAGATGAATGGGGTGTATTCAGGCAGCAAAGAGGGGCTATTAAAACTATGGCCATAGTGTTCATGTTATATTTGCAAACCTCAGTGGACCCTCTTATTTGTGGTATTTTAGAAGGTATCTGAAACTCTGAATAGAAGAGCTCAGCTCAAATTCCACAAATCACCTTGAGTGAATCATAAAGTTTCTTAAAAGTATATTTCTCTTTAATAAAATCATAATCAGATATACAACTCTGCAAGTTCTTAGGATAAGACAGATTAGTATTGCCTTTCTAGAGTCTGATCACATGACATGTACTACTGTAGTCTGCCAGGCAGTTTATATCTCTAGTCCATACCTCAAAATGTGGAGAAAACAGATGACTATTCCCTAGTGATGAGCAAGATTCCTAATGCTGTGTGAATTCTACAACAGTGTACATATTCGTAGGAAAGACCTGGTTTCCCTCCAATGCCTTTCTTGTGTATGCTTGCACAGAATGGATCAAAATTCTACAATGAAAAGAAAGATGACAGAGGGATAATAGTGCATTGTGGCATAGTCCTATTAATGAGCAGATTGAGGTTCACACCTTCATGACTGATGCAGGGATATCTCTTTCTTGTGTAAGAATGATTCCTGTAGTTTTCGTAGGGTGCAATCAGTTTTAAGTGGGTCAGATTAAAGTGTCATGTGACAAACACAGGACAGGTAAATCACTTTGTAAGTTGAAAAGAATCACAAAGAGTCATTTGGAAAGGACTCTGGGCTGAAGTGGAGAGGAGAGAGTATGAGTGGGCAGACAAAGGTACAGCTCTGAGTACAGTAAAGGTGTCTAGTAGCTAGGATCTCTGTCAGTGCCTCAGGCTCACACCCTACACACGGGTCATGCAGCTGTGCAGTGAATTTGTGGAAGAAGATAGCAGCCCAAACTATTTAACATTCAATGTTGCTAAACTGGAAAACTATACTAAAATGCATACTAGCGTGCTACAAATCATGTCATCATTATGGATTGCAAACATGTACTAAAAAAAAGTGCAAAGTATTCTCAACAAACTAAAGCAAGACTCAGAACCAATTACTCATTGTTTAGTGGATTTAATCTGAAGATAGAAAGCAAAGAGAAGTAATTCTTGAATTTCATCAGTAAGGAAAAGAAAATGCTTGGCCACCAGGCTTAGCGTTCTGCTAAAACAAAGATGTCTAACGTGGCAATGCCAAGGTGGCCCTGTGTAAAAGGTGCCATAGTGCCGAGTATCATCCTCTGGAATACCAGATCCTCATCTAAGGAGAATGCATTCCTGACTCAATGAAAGACAAAACAGAGCTGTACTAAAGGGGCTGCTTTTACACTAGGAGAGTCTACAAGCCTGTATTTAGCTCAAGAAAACTTTTAATTCGAGTGGATTGTGGAGGTCACTGGGTTCCACCCCCTAAAGTGCAGGACTCTTCAGCGTAATCACTAGTACATGGCAATCTGATCTTGCATGACTAACTCTGGTCATAAAAATTCACTAACTTCATGAGGAAGCCTGTTCAGTAATTAGAGCTTTTTAATTATTCAGAACCTGTTCTTTATATGCCATCATTCAACTCCACATGAGTTCACAAACCCCCTCACACGCAAGTGAACCCACACTTATGAATGCTTGCATTTCAAGACCTTCAAAGGTGCAGTTACACCGTGCTTTCTACTCTTCTCATCCCCATTCTTTGAACAGGCAGAGCGCTCTCAGGATTAGGGCAATGACTATCTTGTCCTGCAAACAATGGCTGCAGTCACAGCATAAAATATGGTAGTAATTAGTGCTGCTCTTGGTTCACTACATATGATTCCTATAACATCATGAGATAATGAAATGGAAGCACAGAGAGGTCAGCGTCCTACTCAAGATCGCACAACTGAGCACCAGTGTGAGGAGTAAATTCTGGTCATTTTATCTATGGAGCCAGTGCTTTTAATTTCTTTTGCTGACAAAATAAAAGAAAGAAAAGGAAAGACAGAAAAATAGATTATGCATTTTGGCATCTTGCATTTTCCAGGAAATTAGCTTTAAATTGAAACAAAGTGACAGAGAATGAGTGAGAAATGAGAATCTGCACCAAGGACATGATTGTAGAAGTACCGACAACTCATGTACATAAAAACCAATCGACACTACTGCTGTTCATCAAACGGTATTGTTTTTAGTAGATTTTGTAAAAACTACTTGAACTCAGGACAAAAAAAAACTTAAATAGCAATCTCATCAAAAGATGAGGAAGAAATACAATTTCTACTTTTTATATATAATTAATGAATATAGCATCTTCAGAATCAACCTCAAGAAACAAGACTTACAAATGTGAAAATATTAGCTTAGTTAGCTTTTTACTGTAAGACTTCACAGACCCTTCAGCAGCTGAATCACAGGCACAGGAAGCTCTTTCTTGTTTGTTTTGTCAATGGTGGTGATATTAGTGTTATTCTAGGCTTATAGGAAAGAAATCTCTTCATTATCTATTAAATTTGCTATACAGTGACCTTGAACTGATGCCACTTACAGAAATTTTTAGATCATTTTTGTCATGTGAAGATATTTTAGACTTTTCTTTTTTTTTTTTTTATCGGTACCAGGGATCGAACTCACGACTGCCTACTTGCAAGGCAGGCGCTTATGCCGCTGAGCTAAATCCCCAGCCCTATTTTAGACTTTTCAATTAAAGATTTGTTGAATTTTGTTGGCCAAAAAAACACAATACTTACTTTTTTATATGCTTTCCATGTTTCTGAAAATCTTGCAAAAAATCTTTTTGCACAATTACCTCCCAATAAAATGAATTGTCTGGTGGTAAAATATGTAAAACAACTCTTACCATGAACCATAAATGCATGTTAGAGCCTGAAAATATGTTTTGAAAATAACAATGCAGAGTATTTGCTCTGTCTGTTTTCCCTAGGCATCATTATTTCTATTTTGAGAGTCTATAAATAATTACACTAAGGGACATATTTTTCCTTTTGGGAGCTTACCAAACTATAAAATAAATGTCCTTGAAAGTTGCCGTAATACTTACTAATTGCCTAACTTTGGTGTGTGTGCTGGGGACCAATGGGACCTCATGAATGCTTAGCCTGCTTAATGCCAGTAAAATGCAGCCCTGGCCTCTGCCTGAATATTTTCCTGTGGCCACATATCCACATATGCTTAAGAGGATACGAGCTTACTACACAAAGCTTCCACTGGGCGATCCACCACTCACCAAGAACATTTCTGAAAATTCCATCAGTAACTTCAACAGTCGAAAGCACCATCTACAAGTGCTAAAGACCAAAACCATCTCTGCCTCTCTCCATTTTCTGTAATTTTCCACCACACCATTTCAAACCTTGTGTGCTCCCCAAAGCTTCCATTTATGCTTTCATCGTGGATTTCACCGAAGACCTTTCTTTACATTCCTAATGGGACCAGCCAGCTCCACTCCACCTCCAGACAATTCTAAGGGCTGTCTCATGTCCCACCTGCTTAACCAGCCAGGTTTCCATTCAGAAATCCCCAAGAGAAAGTTCCACTCACCCTCCATTATTGACAAGGATGGTACTGACAGAACCTGTTTCCTAACACATTTGTAATTTTACAATTATGAATAACTATATTGTCCACTAGGCAAATTTGTTGTTTTACTAAATATCTGTTGTTCAAATACTTCTTTTATTTTCCTGTTTTCTTCAATTTGTTTATAATTGTGAATGGATCATTATATCCCCTTAAGTTTGGTTTGGCAAAAAATAAACATGAAATCTTTGCAAATGTGTCTATAGTTCAGTTTCCTCATTTTAAAATGAGGTCAGTTGTAATATCTGCCTGACAGTATTATTAAAAGTATTAAATGATTTAAGGTAAAAACTATTAAAACTTTACAAAAATTATGGTAAAAGCTGAATAAACACTACCTATATCTATGGCAACATTTGCTTTTATAGTAATTGATTCTAAAGTAATTCTTTTTCTGCCGCTTTCCCAATTTTTATGATCATTGCCAAAAACTGGGGACGTAATTTACCCTAAAGCAGACTATGCACTAATGTTTAGGTAACAAAAAGGAAGGAAAAATAATTTCAAAGTTGCTTACATTAGAAAAAGTGAAGAACTTTGAATCTGAAAGTGTTTCCTTTCTTTTCCTTTTTGACAAAATGCATGAGGTTCCTGGTGGAAGATGGGGACTGAAGGAATGGTTAGGATTCCTTGAGAATCTCTGTCACTTTCAGCCGAGATGGAGCAGTAATCACCAGATTTACTGCCGGAAACACTCAGCCATGGATGCATTAGAAGAAACCGGAGGTTGCAGACAGCAGACGTCAAGCAATGAGGGAGAATGATCCTGAGAGACAATAAAGAAACCAGGCTCACCACCGCCGTCTGTCAACGCTGCGCTGCGACTCGGTTTCCAGGAAGCGGCCCTGGAGAGGGAGCGTGGGTGGAGCCTGGAGGTCCCCAGGAGGGGAGGGGACAGAGAGAAAGACCCGGAGCCCAGCCGCAGAGGGTGCGGTGCGCGGCACCGGTGTGGAGCTCTTCAGGGCACCTGGGCGTGCTTGAAGAGGAGTGCGCACAGGGGCGCGCACACAAAGAAACCGCCCAGCTCTGGGAGAGCCTAGGGTTTCAGTGAAGATGCCAGAGGCTTCCACAGACCAGAAGACCTCGGCACCCAGGGGAGGTGGACCACACCCGCAGCGCAGCGCTGCCTGGGCTACGGGGACACTGGGGGACACTGGGCAGAGATCCAGCGTACTTTCTTGCCTCATCCACAAAGCAAGCACGGAAGGTATCCAACCACCCTCAAGCAACATCCCTGGCCTAGCTCAGGTCTTCCCACTGGAGGAACGCAAATATCAAGGACTCAGTGGAGGAAATTCACACTGCCTCACATCGATGAGAAATTACCTCACAGGTAAAGAAGCAGAAGGACGAATATCGTAATGAAAATAGTGGCTTGGAATTGACAGAATTATCAAAATCAGCAGACATGTGCTTTGGAAAGTATGATTCATGTCCTAGACATATACTAATATTTATGTAAAGCCATAGAAGATACTGAAAATAGTCTCAAATAGAAATCCTACAAATTCCATGATAATTGAAATATGAAGAATAAGCTGAACAGACTGGCAGTAAACTAAACACCAAAAAAGAAGAAAAATCTAAATTGAGTGTGACAAAGATTTCTACCTTGCACTCCACTTCAAACTGTATTGAGAAGAAAAAGAAATTATGTTCATTCAGACTGAAATGGCAGAAAAATATCTTCTTATTCAATGATAACATGACAGTAAATGTAGAAATATAAAAGCTACTGGAATTACTAAATGAATTTTGCCAGCATTTGCAGATAAATTAAAGATAAAAGACAAATTATAAAATTAAATAAAGTTCTAAATGCTAGTATTTAATAGTGGAAAATAAACATTTTGTAACAGTATTTTTAAACCATATCAAATCATAAAGTATTTCTAATAAATCTAACAAAACATGTAATTATCTTATGTACTGAGAACAATGAAATGATTGTGAGAGAAGTTTAAAAATACATGTTAATTTACGTAAATATAAGTCATGCCCATGAGCTGAAGTACTCAATATTAAGATGTCAGTTCTCTCATAATGATCAGCAGATTCAGCACAATGCGCAGTGCACTCTTAATGTGGAAGCTGAATGCTGACTCCTCATCTACTGTGCCAATACAAGCAATTGCCACGACACAAATAACTTTTAAAAAGAAGTAGAAATTTGGAAGACTAACATCACATGATAAAGAATGCAAAGCCACAAAGATCAAGTGAATGTGATACAGATACAAAAACAGGCAAATATACCAGTGAAATATATTAATACACAAGTTAGCTTACACAAGTATGGTCAAGTCATTTTAATGATGCAAAGACAAGTTTTGGTTAAAAGATTGCCATTTTACCACATACTAGAACAACTATAAATCCATATGCTTAGAAAAGAAAGAACATCAAATCATACTTCCATCCAAGGAGAGAATTTAACCCAACTTAAAAATAAACCTACCAACAGAGCATGCTGCCACACACCTGTAATCCCAGCACTCGGGAGGCTAAGTCAGGAGGATCGCCACAAGTGTGAGGGCCCCTGGATACACGGCAAGAGCTTATCTCAAAACACAAAAGCTAACCAACTAACTAGCTCACTAAATATGTAAACCCAAATGGTATAACGTTCCAGAATGAGGGCAGCCAGTTGTGGTGGAGCACATCTGCAATCCACTTGGCAGGCTGAGACATGAGAATCTCAGACTCAGCCTGCCTGACCTGCCCGCCAGCTCATGAAAGAACAAACTGGTTAGTAGTACCTTCTTCATAGAAATTTAAAATTTCTTTCCTTGGAAAACATAGTAAATGAATAAAAGACGAATCAAATATTCGTACAAAATATTCGCAAATTCTTATGAATGCTTATCTCATGAGGAACTTGTTTCCAGACTATATGAAGAATTCTCAAAGTACATTAAGATAAAGAGAAATTTAAAATAAACAAAATCATTCTAAATGCTAGGAAATCCACATGACCAAGGCAAATTAAATTATGAAAGCAAATAAAAAGATGTTCAAATTGTTAGTTTGTAGGGAAAAACATTCATTCAACCCTCAGCAGAAGTCTATAACACACCTCCTATGATGGCTAAACATTGAAAAGCTGGCAGCCTGAAGTGACGCTGAGAACACAGACGTGGAACCCACACACTGCAGTGAGAGCTCCTTAATACTCGTCCACATGCGTAGTGCCTACGTAGTGTTTCTATTCCTTGCAGGCAGGTGGCAGTGTGCGTTCTATGCCTTAATTCTTTTTGTGTGTTGTCCCCTTTTATTGCTCCCTCCTCCCTCCCTCCCTCCCCATTCAAGACCCTGCTCCTCCCCTTTTCTGCGCATCTGTGTGGTACATAATGTTTACAGTCCCCGTGGGCAGCTCATACAGGTACATAACACGTCTTCATTTCCCCTTTCACCTCCTGTCCCACCCCTCCATCCATTTCTTGGTTCATTTCCACTTTGACAAATATCTATCTACCTACTTCCTATTATCTAGGGGTTGTTTTGTCAATATTTCTTGAGATAATAGCTTTACA